>LUCH01004580.1:9361-49458 GCA_013368495.1 Paragonimus heterotremus | reverse complement strand
TACGCAAAGGAACCATCGGTGCCATAGATTGTGGTGGCAAAACTATATGGCGTTGCGATGTGTGCGACCGCGAATGCGCTGGCCGCCTTGGATTATTAGGTCATCAACGTACTCATAGTCCACCGTCGGCGAAGAGACAACGAGTACGTTAGGCTCAGGTAGGTCCTATCAGCATATCTGTTCTGTTTTTTTTTGTAAATGACTACACCGACCAAGACCATGGTCGTTTGGCAACTAATCTGCTCCTCTTTTCAGAAACTTGGGTGTCTGTGATCTTCTACCTATTCTCTTCTTAGGCTTTGTTGGTGTATTGAATGATGAATCGTTCGCTTGATCTTTTCGTAGTTCAACTTCGAGTTTTGTTTTTCATCTTTATCCTCTATGGAATGCACTAGCATGCACTCGTATACTGAAATGCTTCTTGTATTACATTCCACACATCTTTCTCCCTGGTTTAGATCTTACCATTGCAGTGTTTATTTTCCGAGAGATAAGGATTTCCTTTCCGTGCTAGTCATTCATTTGGCTAACCAACATTGGCCAGCTGGACACAAAGGCCTCACTCACACACCTACTGGTCTTATTCCTTAGGGTCTACACCGGATACGTGGTGTGTGAGTGGAACCGCAAGTGGTGCGGCGCAAGCCACTTGGGGGTGATGGTTTAAAGCGCAGACGTCCCTTGGCTTCGGTCACTGTGACAGGCTAATCCGTCTCGGATGCCACCAACCATGTTTGTCTAGGGCGCTACCGGACTGATGTGAACATGGCATTGTTGCATTCTTTAACCCACTTGCAGAGAATTTGCTCGTTTCATTGAGTGATATAAGCTGCAAGCCTAGTTAACAATGTGAGGCGTTCTGTGGACTGTTTCGTTCCATCCGTCAGCGACTCAACGGACTACTAGCATAACAGAATATTTAAAGCTGCTCCATTTTTAATTGACGTGTTATGTTTCCATAGTTGACTTTTTATTTTCCTCTGGATTGCTGTCTTCTTCAGAACAACCTGTGTGATGTGGTACCGAAATTTGTGTGTGCATCTTTGTGGAGCAGCAAGTTTTTGCTGTCTTCCGTTGGTTTGTGTAAATACTCGTTTCTACTGACACGAGTTTCAGAAATGTCTGAGAAATCACCTATCTATATCCTATGGAGGGTCAAAAATGAACATATCGGTAGTCCATTGCAGTAGCTCTCAGAACTGATACAGGAACACTTCTCACGTTGATTGTCACACGATAATACACGATCGGCCGTCAGTCACTTAGTCGAATGTGGACACCAAATATTCGTGTTGGCTTTCTGATGGTTTTTGACTTACTGGGTAACCCATCAACCATTGTCAGCGCGTGAATATTGTGTGCTATGAAAGTTAAAGACTCCGGACTAATTGACTCAAAAACTACTTGTTCAGGTGCTACTTTTAGTCCGACATCAAACCAAATGGATCAGCCTCTTAATCACGCAAATTTCCAACAGTTTGGCGTGGTGCAACGAAACAACCCAACACAATCTAAACATCGGTCATTTACCTAATTTCTCCGTTATCAGTCTGATGAATATTCCCATGTTTCTTGAGAACTCACAGTATGGTTATATCAGACTGAAGATTAATTTAAGAAATTATATTATTCCATGTCTTTTTCTCAAATTACCTATAATTCATTTGGCTCTGGTTCATCTTTCAAAACTGTTATTATAATCGCCTGTCTGAGGCAGATATTTGTACCTGCTGTCAGATGCTCACTGCTTCAGAAAATGTGACCCTTCTAACACGGAAAAGTGATTACAACCGCTAGTTTCTTTTTATGTGAGTAGCGATTTCCCAACTGCCTGTTTTCTTTCACAATTCTGTGTACTATTAAACATGCACTAGTCGATGCGTGACTCAGCCTCCCAGCACTTGACTTCAATAATGATCCATTTTGGGACATATGTCTGCACTCACGTTCTCGGAATACTGAATCCGTTATCATTTTAGTTGTCACCGTACAGCCCGTCGAATGGATCATTGAAGTATCGAATCTTTCACGATTCACGGTGGGCTGCTGGATCCCACTGATTATTAACCGAATAGGTAAAGTGACTAAGAAAAAGAACCAAACTTGTAAGATTCACCTTTGAAATTATGACAATCGACACACTAAACATCGCACGCCACGTCAGTAATTGTGCTTCCAAGGGTCATCTTCATCACACTCAGAGAATATAATACATTAGTGATTCGGGCTGATGCTTAACTGCCATACAACTATGACGAAGGTAGCAACCCTAGTCAAAAGAAAAAAACAGGAACGAGAGGGGAGAGAACCCGACTAATAAAATAATCGCTGTAACTTTAAACATTCAACATCAGGATGCCCACACTTAGCAAACAAACAATCGAGCTGTAAGTGAAAGTAGGGCGTCGTCAGCTTCCTTACGGCTTCGCATTATTATATGCACTTACTTAACAGAAAACGCAAACATATAACGGCAACAACTCAATTCAACTAACTTCCATTTGACCTAAGGTCTCTCCTCATATGCTCCGTGAGTCACGAGAACCATAGTCCTAGAGACAAATCCGAATGACACCGGGCTGTTGCCTTGCGGTTCGTCTATCATCAAAGTATTGATATGGTTGGTGATTGCAAAGCAGACACCATACTCCCGAGCACTGTCTGTTGGGTACCCTATCCAGTAGAAGGTATACCCTGCACCTACTTCTCGGAATTCATCTTGGTTTTCAAGCCTTGTCTCAATCAAGGCTACAACCTCGATGTCACGGCGGCTCAGTTCTATTGCGATCAGTGCGGTGTGGCGTTCTGGCCGTCCTGTGGTGTTGCATCAACTCAGCAGCGTGCGCACATTCCATATCCCAACGAAGAGCGTCCCGCGTCCCTGAACTTGTCTTAGGTCGGTCTTCATGTTATTGATACTTGCGTGTGCAACGTCTGGTCAGGGATTCGTGCCGGATACATCATTAGGGAAGTGAGGGTGAAGGTTTGGCAGTTGCATATTTTCGCCTATCCACCCTGCTACAAACAGCAGATAAGGGCTACCCAGTTCATCCTGCGTGACGGCCGATGCAGTAAGGTATTTGGTTTGTTTTGTGTAGCCAGGGCCTATATAAGCTAGGGCTCCTGCCACGACGCACAAACTTGAACAGGAAGGCGATTAGGGCTCGCAATCGAAGCTTTTGGCTCAATAGCCCATACCGTAAGGCAACAGGTAACACATGCATACCATCACAACATTGATCACCAGAAGCAACCAAATTTCAACAGCTACTTATAAAGTCGACACGATCGCATAAAACCAATTCTATTACACAAACAACTCACATACACACACAAAACCAGATCAGGCAAGAAAAAACGTCAAACTGAACCAGAACACAACACACCGGCATCATCTACAACGAGTGCAGCTGCTTTTTGCCTGGCAGCTTTCCTTTTATCAATATGGCGTGGTTGAACCTACAAGGATTTGAGTTGTGGCCAGCATAACCCGTCAGATCAGAACAGCACGCAAGCCTGATCACCACTTCAAGGTAGCAGAAAAGGTCAAGGAGTCTGTTGTTGATAATGTGCTAAAATACCTAACAATAGGGAACCAAAAAGAAAAAAGAACAAACATCAATACTGCATCCACGAACTTTGTAAGTTCGGGACCAACGATTCACTAGAACACGGACAAATACAACGGAGCGATCGTAGTGTTGTGACCGCAAAAGACGCTTCGCCTGAGAATTCGTTTATTGAGCAAACTCCTGCATAGTTCATGTCAAAAAGCAAACCACAAACGCGTACACTCATCTGCACGTCAGACACGCACTCACGTACATCGAGTGGTAGTACGTTGTCATTCCCCTTGGTGGAACTTCTGCCATAGTGCCTATACACTATTCCGATAGTCCATTCTTGTCCATCGTCTTCCTGGCGTTCGGAGCTTGCTCTTTTGTTCTAAAATGCTGCCTGTGGGTAATATACTACTCACAACGCAACTGCCTGTCATACAACAGTAGTAATGAAATGATGTAGAAGTGAAACAAAGGGTACGGATAAACAAAGGCTCATCAATAATAAGAAATAAGGGCAGAGTGACTACATGGTAACAAGGTTCGACGAGTAGACGGCATTAAGCCACAGCGGTTTATCGAAATTGACTTACGTTGGAAGAACAGTTCACCGTGCTCATTCAGAATGAACGAAACAGGATTTCAAACTTAAGGGGAAAATTGTGCAAATAGTAAATGAAGGTAGAAAGAGTGGTCAATGATGTTTTTCTTACAGACATTTCTTATCAACCACCGAGCACATGCAGACAGTTCAGCATCAAGAAAACAAACTTGTTTACTTTATCGTACTTTCGTTACGAAATGTGCCAAGGGAAATTTATATGCATTCAGCACCAGTTGCACAATGCTCCATTGTGTTTCTGATACAGGTTCACTACTCGTGTTCTCCAGATCTCGAACAATAAGCATTCGAATTTGTGTTGTCTATTTTTGCATCTTCTGTAAATCAGGGAAGTGCTGCTTAAACCAGCGATACCAAAATCGTGACTTTGGTGTGCTTGTCTTTATTTTTGTGTCAGATTTTGGGGTGATCACAGCCTATTGACTGATGATTTTGTCTTCTACTACAATAGATGTTTCACGTTAGAGACAGAGAAGTCTGGTAGGTTATAAGGTGTCTTCAGCATTAATCTTTTGCCAATATCCTCTCCATTGCATTTAAGAAGATTGCTGACGTTTCACTGTTTACCATCGGGTTACGGACCAAGAACAGAAAAATTCGTCAGGTCAAACTTATGAGACGTTCCCAAATTCACTCTCTGTGACGAATGTATCTAATTTTCAAAAAAATGTCCTGTCAGTGTGCCGGCAATATGTTCCTGATTCCATTGTCCATGACATCCTCTGACCTCTCGCTCGGCTACTCTGAAGTTCGTTACGTTAATACTGTAGACTCACATGGGACATACACGTCTCGACACAAATCGGAGAACGCACTTAGAATGGGGTCCGTTTCAAAGGTATGGAGAACGTCAGTGCACATGGTCCTTGTAGCCAATCATGTAAAGATACATACACCCTTCCCATTACCTTGTTTGACCAACGGGGGACCAAAGTAGTTAAGTCTGAAAGCAGCTAAAAATAGACGATTCTGGAAAGAACGGCCTTCCACTACGGAAGCCATGATTTGTCCACCGGTTTAAGAAGGTCATCATTTCCAGTAAAAACAAGTAAACAGTATCCAGCGCACAGAGACTTTGATGTATTTACTAGCAATCTCGGTGCTCTGACAACACTTGAAATGTACTGAGGAATCGATTCGTTCTGTCGCTTACCTGGCAGTACGACGGGAGGCTTAGGTTCAGAAAGTGTGGGTGCACCTAACTCGTGGCAAACCATCATGAATAATTATATTGATAACGTGATCATGACCGATTGGGAAAGGTTGTATAGAATGGGCACATGCAGACGCCGATCGAGCACTTCTTACAAATGAAGTGGTGAGCTATTTGATGATTCTCTTGTGGTATCAATTTGAACCTTATGAAACCAGCTTTTTAGTTAAGTGGCTGGTGAAAAACTCCGTTTTCCTGGTATATCGTTAATCCCTGAAGAGTGGCTTTATTTTAGCAGCCTTTCTGGATACGATAGTGAACACAGTATCTTTTCCGTTTTATGGCTGGTTACATAGTTCTTCAAGTCAAATAATTTATTTCCCTTGTGGTAATTTTTTATCATTCAGCGCTACCGTAGTTTTTTAACTCACAAATATACTACATGTAACGTGCATCTTTGCTAGTTATACTTACGCTGATCCATCAAACCATTGTTTTATGTATTGCCAAAGTGCATCGTGTTGTGTATAACGTGTCTGTGAGACGCGAAAACCGGGAAGTCTCTATGCTGGTCATTAGTCTTGATTTTAAGCTCCCCGATGTTAATTGATTTATCTTTAAACTCCATTACCTATATGTTTGTCATGCAGCGATTATCCCGATGAGGTGAAAGCACAATGTGCAACAGACGTTATAAAATGTGTCAATTATCTCTTGCAGGCAAGATGCAGAATGTGGTCGTTTGTGGTGTCACCATCGCAACGAGAAGGCCATGCTGCTAGGATGGCTGGAATCGCAAACTCGATTTCTGAGCACTGTGGGCGAGTCTTGTTCTGCCCTGGTCTACGACCCTGTATGGCCTGCCTCCGATCCGACCACTTGGAATGTACTGCAGAGGAGACAGATGAATGTGAACATAGCCGGTGAGGGTTTGCGTGGAGCGATAACACAAGACGCAGGCATGGTTCCTGATGGAACCCCATGTTCACGTGGGGTAAGATCACTGTTTGCTCAGTTTCTCATGACTAAATTATTATAGATGTTCCGCACACTTCTGCTTGTACATTACGTGACTCGGTTGTCCGCGGTGGAGCGTTTGCGCTGATTGGTTTTTTATCCACTCTGCTTAGCAAATGTTTCCTTGTCGTCAAAATAAGCATTGATAGACTATCGGAACTATCTTGATATCTAACCACCTCCATGTTTTTGCCTGTTCATTGAACAAATAAAGAAGACTCAAGCTTGCTGGAGGTTACACAGCTGCCAGTACACTCATCTGCTCGAGTTTCTATCTCATTTCACTCACCGCAGCTCTTTTCACGTTCATTTACAACGCGTGTGAATAAACACCATCTATCGATATCGTGCTATCCATTTTGTGGATGTGTTGTGGTTTTTCTATAGTTCAAGAATATTGTTCGACTATTTAATATCCATGGGTTTACCTGAGCAGGTGGTAGTGATTTGAAATGCATCTTTTTATAACAATACAAACTAGATACAAAAATGACTGAATTTGTTGCCGTTTTCTATTGGTGTTTTAATGTGCTGAGTTCAAACATTTCCTTTTCACAACTGAGACAATCTTTTCTCGAAATGAACTTGAAAAGATAAGTTAGTAGTTATATGTTTGTTTGAACGGATTTCTCGACATCTTATCAAATACATACTGCGGAAGTAAATAGTACAAAACTTATGTAAATCATCACTTGCGGAGAGTGCCCTGCCCAGGTATGGGAAAATCCACGCGTATTACCAAGCTAGTGCCAACTTCATAACCTGTTCCCTTTCGCACACACACAATGACGGCTTCAATCGCTTAATGGTAGTTGGCTCGGCAAAGTTGAATAAACGTTTGTTCTGATGTGCAAAGATGTCAGTAAATGCCAACTGACCGTCTATAACGTGATTTGTCTCAAACACGTGAGTCGCAATGACTGAAGCGGGCTTCTTGTGTGGATGACCTTTGGCCTCATCCGCACAACTTCCAGCTGGTTGGCTGATGCTGTTGAGCATCCACTTAGGTAAGCAGTCTACCATCTTGACTCGCAATTATCTCTCCGCCACTCCTGTGTAGGTGGAACTACACCCAAACGGATATTAGTATCTGCAATGTGCGATGAGGGGGGGGTTAGGTATTGGCATTCTACTTGTGTCAAAACGGATAACTACTTTGGCCGCGTGGAAAGCTCATTTGATAGCGGGAACTATTCGTCATTCTAAGATTAGATAGGCATAATCGCCCTTGAAATGAAGGTGAATGCAGTCTTTGGTTCAGCCATGTGAACGGGTTGGTCGTTGATCTGTGATTTGCTGAATCGTCTTATAAACCATGGTGGATGACTTTTCGCTTTCAGTGCGCTTTAAAGATGACGATCTTCGTCGATTTTGTCAGTTGTGCAACCTTTTTTTAACTCAATCGAGTAAAGTACTTACCAAACCTTGTTTGTGCTGAACTGAGACAAGATTATCGTGTCGCATGTATTGCCTTATCTGAATGAATTTTCGATATACATAGCGTCATACGAGATCGCCAGCCAGCTGTGCATTGCATCAGTGCATCTAGAAACTCTATCATAAATCGTAGATTCTCATGACTGCAATTCAGGTTCTTCATCATCGTGTCGACCTGTTGTTGGCCGTTGGCAATCACAGTAGTGTCATCCACATACCTTCAATAACTCACTCACGCTGCATTATGTTGGTCTACTTTAATTTCTGTACAGGAAATGAAAATGTCTATGAAGACTGAACCTAGAAGACTTCTCGTAGCCACTCCATTAATTTTTGTGAACGTTTTCTCCTGAAATTTGAACTGAACATTGGCTGTGCACATGTTTTATTTACACTTACGTTAGTGAACAATGATTCCGTATCCATCGAAAACATCTATTTTCCGTTAATTTTAACTCTTGATAACAGTTTGGCTAGCAACCGTTTCGTTCCTTTTAGCGTTTTAACAAGCCACTTCGTGAGTTTGTACTGAGGTGATTTGCACATCCGCCGATTGGCATGATCGGAATATCCGGTTTGTGAGTTTCCGGTAGGTTATAAAGCCGGAGCGTTCGAAAACCAATCGGTTTGAGAAATCTGAACGTCGTCTTACTAATGAATTTCTATTTAATTAACACCTTTAGGTCCGCCGTTGTTCGTTTCTCCAGGACTGTTGGTTCATCAATTTTTGCTTCCCTGAGTGTTGTAAGGTCTTTCAAAATTGATTCCATCCGCCTTATATGGTTATCATTGTTTATGTAAACAACTCCAGTGTCTTTGCCGGGGTACGGTATCTTCAATTTTTGTCTGGTTTCAACTTAATAAGCTGCGAAATGTGTTCAGCAGATCATAAATCAATTTATTTAAACAGAGTAACCCTGAATTGATTTTCCAGACCGATCAGTTTCACCCTCAATCATTGCTCAGCTTCTAAAGAAGTAGGTTGTAAGCCTGAAAATTGACCAAAGATTATTTCAAATTATGTTTGGGTTGCAATTATTTTGATTTTTTTCGACTTTGTACAGTGTTTGAGACTAAATGAAAGGGTGTCTGGTTGAAGGATATTTAGTTCAATGGATGACGTGGAAAACACATTCGAAAGAATCAGATGGAAATTCTTAAACACAGATAGATTTAATCAGTTCTTTTTGTTCTGGTTTCTGTCTTCTTTTTCAAAATTGTGTAAAAATTATACGCACTTTTGATCGAAAACTACACACAGTTCATTCATTCTGTTGAGTAGAACTGGCTACCTAACATGACATGCTATCCAGTAGCTGGCAATTGGCGTTACAATCGGCTAAAATGTTTCGGAGATATCCGTGAATACTTACACCATTGAACAAAACTGGACGAGGCAGTTGATGGCTGTTGGTCAGCGTGGACCTGTTACGACCCCACCTGATAGGGAAAAGACAAGAACAAACGCAAGACCGCGAGCTGTATCTCTATCACGAACGAACGCAACGATATTACAAAACGATACGAAAGTCAGAGCTCAAATATCGGAACGCAACTCTCGCAGCTTAGAACCCCCCAACAAGTAAGGAAAAAGACGACTTTCAAATGAGTCCTATTTGCTGCTCAGCCCGAAGGCAAAATTGTGATTTACAGCAACTGTATTCATCGGTTTGCGATGGCGTTATACCTAGGTCGCCCAATGGACCAGTCAGAGACGAGCGTAACTTCTCAGACGTTCCAGAATTCTGGCGGGCTTCTTAGTTCCCAGAAAATGCAGAAATCCATCTTCCTTGCAAATAATACGAATCTTTGGGAATAAGTGTCTTTTCGCAAAAGGACCTAACCTGGCTCTTGCTGTCGAATCACCGCAGTATTACGTAGGCACGTTCACTTCTTGTCGACTGCTGGGCATCCGCTCCATTTCGACTGGTCGACTGTTTTATTGTCTATGGTCACTCACTACGAGATGCTGGAAGTTTTCCACCTTGGGACGGCGAAATTAGTCGGCACGATTCCTGTTTCGATTGCACCATTTCTGTGTGTATTCAACGAAGTTCAATCAGGTAGTCGATACCGAAAGCGTGTGCGATGAGTGGACGACGAGAATCATCCGCTTGTTTGATCTGGTCCGTTCGAATTGAGCAATGGCGGCTATTTTGTCATTTTTGTTTAGTGGTGCAAGTGTTTACGCTTATCTCTGGACACTGAGGGCCGATTCCAATCCGTCTCATCAGCTATCAGACAGTAAATCGCGTTGGATATTCATTACTGTACAACGTGATGAAATAACATTGTGGGATTTTCTGTCTGAAATACCGTTTCTTACACATTCAAGAACAAGAACTCACAGTTTAACCCACACATTTTACTCTGTCTCATGGAAAACATCAAGAACATCATTGTGATATAATTCTGGCGTTGTAATATTGTGAAAAATTACGTTCTGAATCGCTACCGCTTGCCCAAGCACATTCGTGAACGCTAAACACGGAGGCAAACGACTCTTAAACTACTAAGAATGTTGCTGAATTCGACATGCGTCATATACGCGTTATTCTCTACCGCTCTTGTGCTAACCTCAAAATTTGTGTAGCATCCGCGTGTATGTCTGTCGCGCAGTACACTCCCCTTTGGTTTATCTACTCAATGTGTTATTCACCCTGTTCCTTATCCAAGATTTATTGTTAATACCAGTCCTATAGACAGGCCGGTTTAGGCCACGAATAATAAACCTCAACTCTATGTAAATGTAGTCACTTTTTTTCATTTTCCAAACGTTCATCAATGTACAAAGTCGGTTCACCGCCTTAACTTTAAAAACGGAATTAGTAGATCAATTGAATCAGTGAACCGATAAGGTTAATGCTTTCGCTGTTTAAATTCCGCTTGTATTTCTCCGACACTAGTACGTATGTATGAATGGGGTGTCATGTAACTAAATAGCTCTTTTTTAGTCGTACAAGAATAACGCTCACATCCTGACTATTTTTTTGCTACACATGATCGATCGTATGGTTCCGAAAACAAAGAGGGGCTTAATTATCTTTGTTGCTTGTGCTTAGGTTTAACGCAAGTATCATAGTGTTGCCGTCCGTGTCTGCTTCTATCCACTGACTGACTCACGCTTTTCCATCAGTTTACTTATCCGTCCTAATGTTGACAATGTACGATTTAGTCTGCATATACGCGTTTGTTTGGATTGAATGAGTTTGCTGACCTTCATCTAGTTATTTGTCTCTGAATCCAGACGACTATCGGAATGTTTTTTCTCTTTTATTTCCTTGCGAGTTTATTGACCCTCCACACAACTGGAACCCCTTGTAGCAGAGAAGAACATATCGGTGTCTTACGTAATTTCATTTTCAAGTGATCCACATGCGTGTTTCCTGTGGTTGTGACAGTCAACTGTTTTGCATTCCTCATGAGCCAGTGAACTTCTGGGAAGTCTTCCCAAGCTTTGTGGGTTTTTTACTTGGAATTTCTATCGTGGTCCATGAGTTTTCTTTCCTTACATACATTCTTCTGTACGGTCACATTCTGTCAGAACATCTGGGCACTTCTGAGCAAACTACACACAGACCGCTTCTGACATCTCCTATCTCTCACATTCGGACTTATTCCGTCTTAGTTGTAAGGTTTCCGGTTATTGCCTTACACGTCTACAGCAGAACTTCATTTACTTCGTATTTCATTTGACTTTTATGTGGCAACATCGATGATGTTGTTGAAGTATTTCCCACTCTTAGCTACTACTTTGCTTTCGCAGTGATTGTTAAATGACATTTTCTCATAAGTAGAGCTCGTTGTTGGATCACTGAGGTCGCACTTACATCAACACCGCACTCAATTTTTCCGAAGTTGGACAGAAAATAAGTTCATTTGATTTGATGTTTAGCTTCATACTTCATATAGTCTAATACTTGTTTTCTGTTGTTGTTTTTTTCAAGCACATCTACTGTGCTACCTAGCCAAGTCTACTGTTCATCTGCGATATCTTGCCCGTAGTGTACTCCCGTAAAATTGTGTGTATGCAATGTTGCGACTGTCCAAATCGTCTGATTCGCTCGTTACGCTCCTTATTTTGGATGTTGTATAGAGAACGGTCTGCAAAAATTCAGACGGCCCGTTTTCTACATTTGCTTGAGAAAACTGATTGAACCAATATGCGAACGACATAGCCTGTTTGATGCATAATCCAATCTGTGGACGCGTGAGCTAGACGCACGTACGAAGACAAGAATGAAGTTGATTAGATTTTTGAGCGGACTTCGCAGACAGGCCGTTTGAGTTTCCTTGGACCACTCTACGAAAATTAGCTTACCTATTTACAGTTTCAAGCGTCTCTTAATCTAGACACATCAGAAGTTTGTGGTATTTTCCATCTAAATAGTGTACACACCACTTTTGTTGTACCTCTTACTACTGGATGGCCTCGAAATTTATTAAGTATCTCGACATAAAATAGAAGTACTTGATTTTATGTAAATATCCGACTCAAATCGTTTTACAAGATTCGTTGGGTTCTCAATTTAACGACGTCGTATTGTTTCAGCTAACTTGGTTACCGGGTTGTAGTCGATTTTAGTCCAGCAAGTTCGTAGTTGTTGTCCAGGCTTGCACAGTCTTGCTAACATCACTCGCCGATAGACTGCCCCTTAACGCCCTAAATATTTCCAATTGGTTCAGACTCAAGGTTAAACACTGAATAGGATAACGGACATGCTTTTCTTCCGTCTTTGGTTCACGGTTTGATTCTTTCGAAGATATACGTTAGACAGTTTTCCTGCTGAAACCTCAGAAAATATCGATTTTCGGACCCCTATACCAAACAGAAGTCACGTAAGGTATTAGTATTCATTCCTAATTTATTCGCTTAGTGAGACGACTCAAGAAGATAAACAGCGCTCATCAGTATCTTTCTCACATTTGGTGTATATATTTTGAACGCCTTCTCATTCAAAATCCATTTATGTGGAGATAATGCAACTTCTACTTATACATATTGTTTGTGATTTGAAAACAACTGTCTACAACAACCTGCAAATATATATCGTATTGTGATGCCAACTAACTACTAAGAGAGGTGGGTTCGTCCACATGATATGTGTATTTACAGATATCTCCGTCTCGGAGGTGAACTCATGAAGACAACAAAAAAACAGGCACTTTATTGAGCTATTCATTTTCTGAAGATAACGATGATAAACTTGTGTTCCATCTCCTGCTTCACTTTTCCTATCTCCGAGGCAATTCAGAATGCAACGAAGTAAATAGGTCCGGATAGATATATGTATTAAAATATTTTCACGGTGGTTTTTGTCTCTCGCCTGGTCCAGTAGGTAAGGGATTATATATATATATATATATATATATATATATATATATATATAATGAATAATTTATTGCGACCTTTCAAATCTACACTAGAATCTGTTATCAGACAAATAAATGTGTCGGAATGAGATTATTCTGCAGCCCACCGTGTTTGCCTTTCGGTCTGTCTTCATGCATAGTTCGTTTCGTTGTCAACGATGCTGACGTAACGGCTGTCTATATCCACGTGTCGATTGAACGAATTTCGTTTTTATCCGCGCAACTACTTTCGCGAGATCTGTGTTGACCTGTGACGGCACAGTTATACCACAGTTGTGATCTAGGGTGGTCGCCTCGTCACATCGCTAATTTGTGTTCGTGCACGCGTGTGCACAACTGTTTGCCCGTCTCTCTCACATACTGTTTGTCATACCCGAGACATCGGATCACGTAGGCCACGTTCAGCAAAGCTGAACAGTGTTGAGTTTGAATTGTGTGATATTTGGATGCCCAAGGGTTGGAGCCTCCTTTGTACTGCTTCACGGGTGCCGTGTATGTATGACACTGTCATTCACGTTTTGGGTTCTCCGTGTTCATTTCTTGTGGGCCCCTCTGACGTACGCCTTTATGAAACTACTGGGGCACCCAATGGAAGTGAACAGTTTGAACAGATGTGTTCGTCCTTGTCTCTCGAGTTCGGTTGAGCTACAGTACATATCTGCACGACCAAATAATGTTCGTATATATATATTTATATATATATATATATATATATATAATCAACTTTTTCACATAAACAATAGCAGATGGTTATATTGTTTGGAGGCCGAATAGTGAATGAAATCACTTAGTGTTCTTATTCATCGAATATCACTCGTGTTCTTTATGCCCAAGGTTCTTATTCTCTGTGTTTTTGGAGTTGGAGACTAAACTGCTAGGCATGCACTGTCCTGACCAAATTTCCTCACGCAGTTCAAGTCAGGAACCAGAAGCTGATCTCGGATCCTGGATCGATGTACTTATGATTTAAGTCACTGACCTTCGATGGGAAGCAAGATTTGTGTATTTCACAAATATATTAACTTCTGGTCATTCTGTGCATACAATTGATCCGTTCTCTAGTGCTGCAATGGGACGGCTTTGGTACGGTGGAAGGATAATCTCGCTCGTCTTGAACAACAAAATAAAACGTTTGTCTATGATATGTGCTTCAGGTACTGTTCTCTGAAGAGCCTAAGATGTTGTAGCTATATAATTCGTACTTTCGTGACCAGATCACATGGTCATCGGTGGCACCTATCATTTGGTGCACCATTCACATGCTGACCCTCCATCTCAGCCTTACAGAGAGTATAAGCGTAAATGTCAACGACACATCACAAGCAATCGATACGTTTCTAAAGATTGAAGGTTTTGTGAACCATATTAAAAAGCAAATACTTTGGTTTTTCAAAATTCGCCATGTTCAGGTTACCTGCGAATATTGCTTCATGGACACTTTATTCGCCACTAGTGAGGAAAAGTTGTAGGAAGCAGCTGACGGTAGCTTGTTGACAACCATAGTATTGTTTCGTAAATTACTTAATGCGTAATACGTTAACTGGAGTTGAACTGAATTTCCAATGTTTTTGCTACTTCCATTATCCATTTCCAGGGTCAAATTTCGTGTATTTTTGTTTGCACGCGTCGTTTCTTCTAATCGCCCAATCATTTTTTCTGTTATTTTCAATTAATTCCGATCTGCGGTGACGGGAACTTTTTGTGATTGTTTTTGCTATTTCTCATTTTCCAGCTCTGTTACAACGGTTCGTGCATTAGTCTTACAGAACTTCCGTCTCGGTTACAGTGTCGCTGCAATGGACTTGGTGTAAGTCTTTAACCTGCAACTTCTCTCGATGTTTGATTGGTTACTGACATTTTGAGAGGCCTTCTCCTGTCGAACACATTCCTTGTGTCACCTGTTTGCGTTGCCTGCAGCAAATCTTTGTCTGGTTCGGCGCGATTATCAACGCATGATGATCTGCCCGTAGCTCTCACCAAACTGTGCTAACTTGCGCAAGTTTTTATTACAGTACGATAATCTGTGAAGTTATGGTTTATTTCTCTCGAGAGTGCGCTATTAACAAACACAAACAATTGACCTTGTGTGGTTTGTTTGAATTGATTAAACATCTGGAGTTGTGATGACGACTTGTACACGTTCAGCCCATCAAACTGAATCTAATTCTTAAAGTTTGTTTAGTTGATTTCCAAGTGTACAATGTGACCGCAGACTTAATTAATTCAAACCTAATGAACGAAAGTGGTGAATGTGTTCATGTGTCAAATGAGGTGATATTGTTTACTTTTAAATGTTGAAGCTTAATCGGCCAATTTACTCCCCCCATTTTCTTATGTATTTAAAAGCTTAAGTAAACAGTGATGCTACCAAAATATGCAACGTTGGGTATCAATATGACCCAAATATTTCAGTTCTATTTTAACATTCGTTCGCTGATCAGAGCATTGAGTAAATCTAACGTTCCATTTGTTTCGGTTCAACGAATAACCACTCATCAACAGGTGTTAATCTACGAATCTTTCTTCTATTTTTCATTTTGACTTATGTCTCTAGGTGTGCAACAACTTGGGCAATTGTCATTGCAACCTCGGATTCCACCCTCCTAACTGCGACTACGGCGGTGACGGAGGCAGCATTGACAGTGGTCCAGCGCCTTCTGGTAGGTTCCTTCATCTGTGGCACCTGCTTCTTGTGTTCCCGTTGTGACTCCTTGTTCCTGACACCATATCATAATCACGGCGCCACCGTATGTTTATGTTTTTCGCCGCGTGTCGTTTTGCATAGATTCGCTTTTGCAATAGTCATGTTGCGCTCTTTCACCCTGATCATTTCGCTGAAGATAACTGGCTGCACGCTCTAAACGGTTGCACCACGATCTAGTTGCTCCACTCATCACGGCGCGTCCCGTTTTCCCGTTAAATCTTGCTCTAATCATACATCAAACCTCCATCGTTTTAGCGTATATCAATACTTTGTTGAGTTTCGTTTTAAGTTTTCTCTAAAACAAGTGCCGCAAACGTTGTTGGGACGATTAATTTTCTGCATCCTAATATACTTCTCACATATCACTTATTCTACTCATATTTCACAAGTAGTTGAAATGCAAATTATCGTATTAATGCTTCAGTTTTATTGGCCGTGATGATATTCACTTTTCCATGTTTTCCGTGCGTTCGTTTCTTGAACGAATTCTTGCATTAACCTTTCTCGAACCATCGTATGTATTGCTTGAGTCATTTTTCGAATTTACGCTCATTTCCATCATCCACTTAGTGTCTTCCACCGGATAAATTTGGGGGACTTGCAATTGGTGCTTTTGCATGGCATATTGACCTAGCCATCATATTCTACATAAAATCAATCGGTGTTACTATAATATGAAATCCCCGCATTTGCCTGATTGCACGCATCCATCCTTGTATGTGATCTGAGTTCATCAGACATCCGTATTTTATGTTTTCGTACCTTGTCCCGTCTTGTTCGGTTTAACAGACTCCACATCAACCCAGATACCTGATCATCGATATAATCTTTTACCCCCATGGGCTCCCCCAACTTGGTTTCATAATCATTCTACCAATCGGGGCCGCGCGTTTGTAAATCCTCCTAGTTCATTTTCCTCAACAACTACAACTCCAGGTCATTCCATTGGTTCTCACTGGTCTCGTCATTCTCCAGAGGTTGCCACATCAACCCCTCGTCCTAAGCCAAGATGGCGCCCCGACCAAACTAGGCCCAGACAGCGTCACAAATGGCCCAAGTGGCCCAAACTGCGTACTGCTTCACTCAGACCGTCGGTTACAACAGGGTCACCCTCTGCACGTCCCGATGATGGCCTAGAGGACAAGGGTTTGTTACTCTACACTAGGTCTCAGCTTCACGCGACATGCGCGCACGGATGTATACCCATATACCTCTACATCACCACCTTGCTCTTTGCTCCGCTTTTCCTGTTTCTTCTGTGGTCATTCTGTGCTCTCTATTTGCACCTACCCATCCTTAATCACATACTCGCATGCGCACTTTTTTTTATCGTCTGTATTTCATTTTGCAGGCTGGTTCGTGGTGTCGCCATTACTATATCTTGCTCTCACCTTCATTTGCTGTGAATTCGGCCTGCTTAACTTGCAACACAAAACAACCTGCTTTTGATGTGAGCATTTCAAGGTTGTAACATCGTCTGAATATCAAAATCATTATGGTTGTTTGCTTTTTCTAACTGTCTGTCACTTCCTAGTTGTCATTTCGGCTAGATAGATGTGCTCTCATAGCTTGTGGATACACCTTCTTGACAGGAACTAATGCTTTATCGAAATTATTGTGTCTACATGTGTAGTTCAGACTATCCGCGGAATATCCTTGTATATAGTTACAATCAAGATTCCCACGGATATTCAGTCTGTTTTTTGATCAATCTGACCTGAGGTTAGACTGCGTGTCACGTGATACCAGATGGGGTGTATAAGATGCTAGTTAATCACCCGAAATCCTACACCTATCAGTCTGCGTAGGTCACAGTAACGATAAGCATTATTAGTCCATTGACTGAAAGTATGTCATTCATTCACAACAGTGATAATCCGGCTGCAACGTAGTTTTCATCGTACACATGGCATGTTACGTTATCGAAACCATCCGGGCGAAAAAACAGAAGAAAAAACTTGAACGTATGAACAGATAATAGCTGTTGGTTGGCTCGAACAAGTGAGACTGAGGAGTGCTTACAAGTTGTTGCGGATAACTACCGAGTAAAAGTGACGTATCATTTACTTGTCAGAACAATCGTCGAATGAGCTTCGCTCAGCCACGCTTGTTCGCCGTAGCTTTGCCTTTCTTTTTGCCGTCAGCGTAGAGCTAAACTATATCCACGTTTAGCTGGTCGTTCCATCTTCTTTGATCTGATAGCGTGGTAAGTGACCATGTCTTTGCCCTGTTGAAGTCGTTTCAATTATCTACCTCTTCCAAAGTATGTTTTGACCAAACTAACTCAGATGTCCACGTCAGCTTATGCATTCAACTGTCTCAGGTCTCGATACTCGCACACAACACTGTAGACTGTGTGCAGTCTTCTGTGCACCCTTGATTTGTGAAACGAACATTCGGACATTTCTTTCCATCTCTGCACCAGAGTGGAGCAGTCTGTTGTCATTGAAGTTCGACGTGTCATTTGTTGGCCAATCGCTCAGTGGGCGTTCACCTAATGATATTTGTAGTGGCTTTTTATTCACACAGTCATAATAATTTCAAACACCTTGCCATCTTTTTGATCACAAGTGTCCTGGATACAGATTACAGTTTCTCTTCCCTACCTCTTTTTTCGTAATAAGCATTGTGATATTACGGTTATCTTGTTCACTTGGAAACACCTCTGGGGTGTTCAAGTGTCTCTTTGGTGTAGGGGTTTCTTCTTGGAAGATTGTATGTTAACCTCACCGAATCCGATCAGTATGAGTACGATTCACCGTAAACCGTTCAAACAGGTATGCACTTATGGGCAATATTGTGGTTTTTTAGAGACCGTTAATAGTATCTTAAGTTAACCTAGGTCCTCGGAAAAAAAGTTGCCGCCCAAAAAACCTTTCCTATAGCTTGTGATGGTTATACGATCAACATGCATCGATAACGGATCACACATCGGGGTTCGAGTAACCGATGGAAAAAACCATCAATAATCACTCCATCCAATTTTCGTTTCCTTGCGACAATACAATATTTTAGTCTGCGTTAGTGAAAATAATGTCGAACCTATAATGTTCGCAGAAATCCGAAACTCTGCAACCACTGGTGAGCTGTTCCATCCTTTAACTCCGATGATTTATCATATAAATTTGCACACCAAATGTTGTCTACCCGCCAGAAGTTAGATAATCACTCATTACTGCCACGAATTCTGTGCACTCAGGTTTGGCTGATATTTCATTTGTTTTTTGTTGTTGGATTTCTCCGGTTGTTGACAGATTTCTCCAGTGGACTGAGAAAACTCACTGATAGACACATTTGTTGAGTTCATGATATTAACAGATTCATAGTTAGGTAATTTATTACGTTTAACTTATTCGCTACGAGTGTTTGCCTCTCGCCACGCCTGGCTACGATTAACACTGGTCACTAAGACAGTATGCCGGCAAGACTCACCTGTTTCGCTCACGTTCACTTCGTTATCAAGAAACTCAAACATCTTTACCGTGATGCCATGTTACACGTTGTTGCTGGGCCCTTGCACCAAAGCTTATCGCTGACATGCACGGTTTTTTCTGACGATCCTCCCTCAGTGTTCAAATAAGTTCTAGTACTTTTTATTCTTTGGAGGATCGGACCCGTTTCAATTTCAAAAAACGTTTTGGTACATGAATCTGGGAGGTTTATTTTTTCAAGAGAGATGACTAATCCAAGAATGTCTCACATATTGTCATTGTATTTTTTTGTTGAAAATGTTTCTCGTTTCGGGTATTATTGTTGATTGAATGTCTACAGTCTGTTGTCACAGATCAATAACAATGGCCAAGCATCATTTGCCCGAAACTAAATGAACATTTTCTAATCCTGAGATCGGTCCATTTTTAGACTGTCTCCACCTTCATCCGATGTTACTCTGCGATTTGGTTGAGTGTTGCGTATTGTAGCATATGCTCAGCTCGGCGTATTTTTTTCCGTCACTAATTTGAACGTGTTCGCATTTTGCAATCACGTATGGGTCCGTGTTTAATGACCTTTTTTGATTGACTATCAGCTACCTTCCCCGTACATCCAAACAAAAGCAACTTGGTTTGACTAGGCCTCATTTCTGGCTACCGCAATCTGCTTGTTGATTGGTCGCTTCAGACACACCACCTCGAATGTTTCTTTTGTGTTTTTCTTACATTGACTGTGTGTATATTCACCTATTAGCATACGCACTTGTGAATGTGCCTCATGGAGAAGCTGGCCAGCTGTTTTTGGCTGAGTAGATTTCCGGAGTTGTCTTTTTCGGTGGTGCATAAGAATCAAAGGTGGATTTGAAGCCTGACCTTACACATGTAATAATTCAATTAAAATATCTGATCCACTTTTGCTTGTGTTCGAGCTTGTTGGCTTCCAACATTAAACTCACCTCGTCAGCTTCTGTTCTTTTAACCATACGCTTCGCCGTGTTCATAATGTCGCTCATTGTATATATGCTTGTTTGTGTTTGGCGGTTTCTTCAACAAAGTGAAATGTGTGATGGAACGATTTCAGAATGCATACTTCCTGTCATCTTTGCATGGCTCTCATTACTACTATCATTCGCTAGTTGCACTCTGTTTTTTTGTGTTTATTTAACTGTGAAACTGCGGTTGTTCAAGCTATGCCCATGGTTCGTCTGATCTCAAAAGAAGTCTTCTTCTCTAAAGAGGTGGATGATATCTTTCAAAACTATACACTTAGTACAGCCTTGCTTTGCTATCTTCGCAGGCACCACATGATGGCGGTTGTTGATACTAAAGCGAACTACTGTTACCATGTATCATCTACGTCTTCTTTCTTTCATTTCTTTTACTGCTCTGGTTTGTACTCCACCGTTGTAGCTGCCTTTTCGACTGTTTTTTTAAACCTTCGTTAACTTGTTCTACTTCCGAACTGGTGATTGAATAAATACTGTTAAAGTTGAACTCACGAAGTGGATCACACAGTTGATAGTTCTTTCTGTTGAAAATAACAAGATGCCGATCAGACATCAATATTTCATGGTACTTGTCCCCATACCGACATTGTACAACCGGTTTCATTTCCACATGGACTCATCATGTAGATTCAGTTTGAACAAGGTTTGAACCTGTGACTGTTAACATTTCAAGTCAGAGCCGTTATCTGGTCTTCCATGAGATCTGTGAATACTTCTTGTGAGCAGATGATGAACAGAATTGGTGTGTAACCTACACTCCGTTAATGATGCGAGACTTATGCTCGTGCCTCGAAGTGTTTCATGTTTCGAACCCTGTTCAGACTATCACCGCTTGGTGGGTACAAACAACAACGAAACGGCGCTAAAGTGCCAGGTTGAGGGCGAGCATCATGAACTGTTATAACGTGGTATCATTTCTTGTCCCAGTGACCGTAACCTGTTTAGTCCGGCGATCCCTGATAGCGGGAAGGGAACAGATGACAAATCGCTACGAATTCATTTTACAATTTTCACATTTTAAGGTAATACATCTCATTAGTTGGGCATTCTTGAAATTAACGGGATTCGGAATGTAGGGATACATAAACTTCACTCCTTGGCTATCGTGTGTTCGTGTTTCAATTGCCTTCGGCTGCGTAGATTGTGTATGACAATATGTCACACAAGCTAGAACAACACATTTTCCATTATGTTTTTGTGAAACTTCAGCCTATTTGGCTTAGTATCAGTTTCTGCCACGTAGCTTATATCCCATATAAATCGTCTATGTTCAGAATAACTCATTTACAGGCGTATTTACTTGGTATGAGTTAACTGAACATTGTTAGACGCCATCATGTAAGTGAACTGTGGTTACAGTGTCCGTCTGTCAACCTGCTATCCCCATAGAATTGTTTACGGGTTAATAAGCGAGTCTCTGTTCCGCTTAATTTGGGGATTTACAGATGTCCATCTCATCACAGAATACCACAGAAGTGTGTTGTGTATGAAATCATTTAATGATAACCTCTCCATTCCGTTTTACCCCAGGCTTATATACGGACCCCGGCCTTGTGATCGCGCTGACTGTGCTCTCGCTCGTTGTGCTTCCGTTGATTGCGTTTGCACTCTATTGTTTCTTCTGTCACGGTTACAAATGCACTCCGCTGATCCTAGACCCAGTGATTCCGACTAAGTCTGGTTTACGTAAGCCGTTCGATCGCGGTCTGCGTCCACTCTTCCGAAATTGGTGTCGGTAAGTTATTGTTATTGCCTTGCTTAATCACAACAGAACCCGTTTTAATTCGAGTTTGGCACTGATTACTGCTGCACTAAGTTGTCCACACTTCTATGCGTGTGTGTAGAATTGGTACCGTTTGCGTGATTTGTAAACCCTGACTTGCATGCAGTCTTGCTGAAGTGATATCGATGCATGCATCAGGCTATTGAACTGTCATATTGAGCTTTCTGAACGTTTGTAATCTACGTTTTGCTTCAGACTATCATAGTATCCTCGAATCTACCCATTGTATAACTTGATTTGGTCAACATTCGAGCTCCCTATGATAAATTAAATTTGGAATGACTCTCATTCTTTGCGTCACAACGTGTTAGCTTTAATTGTACTTTCATCGATGCATTCCGTTGCATCCGGTGTTAGGCAGCACTTTCTAGTGGCTACCGAAAACCGACCACTTCAGTTAATTCACTCGCATAGTGTCATAAATGCCCTCGGTTTCTTCCGAGCTGGGCATCATATATGAGCCACAAAGTAGCTGTGTAATACGCCTGACAACCTGCTCGCATCGCAACCTGAATCATTTTTGGTGGTTTTCTTTGTCTTCCGAGTGGTTGTTCGGAACCAATACAAAGTTTTACTCTGCTGTTCCCTCGTTTATGAAGATTGCCAAGCTTCCCTCCATCGTTTACGGAGTTCATCACTCGTCCTTGGCGTGTGATGCGGGATTGGCCCGTTGACAACCAATCACCGTCCACGCGTGGTTAGTTAGTCTTTGTTTTCGCACGGGTGCACCTACTTTGCATTCCCGCTTGTCTGTCTGTTCTATATCCCTGCTCGGGTGTTGGTGTATTGTTCTTCACATCGGTTCCGTAGTCTTCAGTCTCTTTCGAATTGGCTAACACAGGTGAACTCTTCCAACTCCCATACTGTGATTTGTTCATGGTATCCGGTTTTTTCATCATGCATCGTGATCGGTGTTTTTATTTTCTTCATCGGAAATGGTGACTCGCCTTGTGTCGCTGCGTTGCCTGTGTTAAATTTCGTGTTTACTTTAGAGTATGGTGATTGGTATGCTCTCCTTAGCTTTCGTGTGTAATTGTTTATCATTGTTCATTGCTATTACGTTGTGTCAACCGAGCGTTGTTTATGAATGGGTATTTTCCGATCACACGGACACTTTGAGACCTGCTCTGAATTGACCACCAGTTTGAGTATACTATTTAGCATTTAGGTTTTGATTGACTTCTATCTTCCACCATTGTTTACTGAGTTTTAGTAGTTACCTGCAGTATCGACTACATCTTTCTTTCGCTGATTTTACCAAACCGAATTGTTTCTGATAAGTATCGGGTGGTTTCGTTAAAGGATGGAGAACACTCAACGCTAATTACTCCTTTCACCTTGCGAAAGTGTATTGACCTAAGCACTTCGAACGACGGTATTTGACTCCAATTTCATTTTCGTTGAAACCCAGTAAATAGCGTAATTTCTTGTTGAGTCTGATAGCATTACTTCATTTGCCGTGTCTTTGAGGCATGTGTCCACTGCATCTCTATTATTGTCCCATACTAAACGTGACCGAACCGTCACATCTAGATACTTGGTTTGTAAATACTATTCAGTTATCTAGATCTCCTCTATCCAGCTGTCATGTCATCTTCAACGGATTCTTCTTGAATTTTTTTAGTAAGCATACTTCCATCCTGAAAGGGGATTTTTCGAATGCCATTCGTATAATGCAAGTAGTTTCACTTGCCTTCATCCCCTATCCTGATGAGTCACTCTTCAGTATGGTATTAATATTTGCCCGGTACGCGTATATTCTGTCGAATTGAGTAGTCTCACGTCAGAGTGTTTAGGCGCGACCCTGCGTTGAACGCGTATCAGTGGCGACCAGTGGGGTTAGATGTTTGCAAACTGGTGGTGTAGTAAATAGAATAGAGTCACAAGAATGAACAACATGGTTTCATTTGGTCCCGCGCGTAATCATCCAAATGGACTTTGAAACCATGGTTAAAACTCAGAACTTGCTCATTTTCTGTCGAGGCATCTTATAATAACAAACAGGTTTAGTTATGTGCGTTCCCTAGACTACCTACAATTGTTTGTCACACAATCGCGATGGAACTACTAGGGCGTCCTTGCTTCAGAATCCCACTCATGTGATCAACATTTGTCATCAGGAATGTTCCTACCGATCGATGCATGGTAATCACTTGGAAGCCTTTACGCTATCTAAAATCAGGTCTCTAGCTAATATTTTCTACTCAACATATACATTCACTTGGGTTTATAAATTTCTAAAATTTCAGACGGTTTAAGTCATTTTTCAGAATCTTTGGAAGTACCATTAGTTACGTTATCTGTTCAGGTTTTCATTTTGAGGGAATTCTCAGCTCTTGTAAAAGGTTGCTGTACCATCAACGGTATCATGAACGTTTCGTGAAACCGTGATTTATTGTCTGACTATATGCAAGTGATGTCCAGTTTATAGGAATTTAAATCCCAAAACTTCAGTCAGTAACTAAACCACTGTTCACTTGGCTCTCTGAAGTCAGTTGCTTCGGTTTGACTGATTCGTCCTGACCACGGGATTATTGATTGCGGCGAACAGAATGATTCTGTTCAATCTTTTATCGTTGTGTTCAGATAAGCTGTACACTATTCACATGAGATAGTGATTTAGCGTTTAGACAGGACTTTTTGGTCATACTTATTATTAGGCTTGCAGCACTCTACTTATAATCACGTGGGCCCGAATGCAAATTGCAGTCCGGATGAGGATGTGTATTGCTGAGAAATTCTAATACACGCAAAAGTATAGTCTAGTTCTTCATTTCGAAGTAGGCTAGCTGAAGTGCCTGTCTGAATGTGAAGATTACGATCGAAGATGGAGAGTGTCCAATGTGGAATAATTCAAATCCCCGACCTTCAAGAATTAAATTAATGCTATCTGGGTGTCTCAAGCCAATTGTTCAGTTTATAGTTTGTCCTCTGTAATTTGGCGCTTACTTGTATGCTGCTGGACATGCTTTATTCTAGAACTTAAGTCCCGTAGATCTCTTCGGCCGAATTGCTTGTTCCACTTGATTGAATGCAGCCAAATAAATCCCACATTTCAGTTTGCAAAATATTATCTCTCCGTCACAACTGCTTCTATTTTTAGACTGCCAAAATGCCTGGGTCAAATTAAGTATGTCTGTCAGTTGCTCATTTTTCCGTGTCTTTTGCCTACGATTTTTCTCCAAGTACTACTGTGAGAAGAGTAAAGATCACCCAAACGTCACCATAATTTCTGTCCCATATTCCTCCGCTTAAATTATTTCCGGCAATTACGGATCTTTGCACGGTGTTATTCTCTCTTACGCAGTAGAACTAATTGTTTCTTGGCCCTTCTTTCTGATTGATTCGGTACAGAAGAACACGGGCGCCCTTGTTTACGGCCGCCAATCACATACCGACTGTCACAGAATCCAAACCCGATGGGCCATATCTACCGCAATCAGGGAAAACCGTGCCTAAATGGACCAACGGCTATTTAGTTGACCAGGAATACCAGAATGGTTTCTCGAAAGCCTCGCCAATGTTAGTCAACGGCTCTAACACGTCCCAATGCAAACACGAATACTCTAGGATTCATAATTTGTCTTCTTCTAATCACCTGTCCACCACTCATTCTAATCCGAGATCTCCGAAACTAACGCCTCCTCGTCTGCTTCCGAAGCCTGACCATATTCGTTTTGTGCCGCACGAGGAATCAGACAATTTGGGGTGCTTTTTATCGCCTGCGAATAATAAGTACAATACACAGGCTATGTCGTCGTTGAGGTTGCTAGACGGTAGAAATCATGAAGCAAATGAACAGCCAACTCATCGTGCCAAAACCAAAGTTGAACGTTTGCGAGGTAGGTTTTTGTGGTTCGTCTACCTGATTTCAAATATTCCCTTCTTGCCTCAGAAACCAATGCTATAACCCTGGCCTAGTTTTTGTCGTGTGGCAAAATTTTCATCCGTGATAACAGAAATCGGTATTGGTATTGTTCTGTACCAAGCGTTGAATCAGTTTTAGATAACATATTGTTTGCTCAAAACGTGCACACCTACATTTGAGCATGACTGGCAATCGATAGTGAAATCCGCACACCCACTTCTTCGTATGCAGCCTTCTTAGTGACAATGTTAGTTCTGTTTTTCGACATTCATCACTCAATGTTGAGTAGAACATTTCTTGTACCCGCATTGCAGTATTTCACTGTTGAACCGCACTTTATCAAATGCCACGTGTCTGATATTCGAGGTCAGTGACATATGGATGCTACGACTGGTGAAATGCATACTCTTTTCGGTGGCCCACATACATCTGGTGTCCAACTGGACATTAGGGTAACACGCAACTGTTGTGCATCAGGTAGATTGAACAAAACATTTAACCATGTTCATCCACAATAAACCAATGGATACGTCATCAACTTTTGATGTGAGACTTAAGGAAGGAAGTGATTTTTCCTTAACAACTGATTACCTTGGAAATGATATTGTTTAGACGAATGTGTGGCTTCCTCAACTACGTTAACAACCAGATCTAGACTGCATATCGTTTTGAGGCTTGCGAACACCTCGTTGATCTGGCTGAACATAATCCACTTCGGGTTCTTCAGGTTGCATCGGATACGTTCGCAATAGCCGTGCGCAGTAGTTATATAATCAAGTGTTTTCGTGGTTACCATAGGTGGGCCAAATCGTTTCAGTGGCCCTCTCTGGGCGCACATCTATGATGTCCATTGGGAGGCTGAAATGGTGAATCGTTGTATTGTCGGTGAATTCGCAACTCACACTGAGGTTCGGATTATGTGTTACATAAGAGATCAAGCAGTCTTGACCTCCCCATCCCATCTAATGATTTTGGATATTCTGTAGGTAAGTCCAACTTATGCTTTTCCCGAGTATATACCGACATAGGTTAGCTTAAGGCATACGTGACTATGACAGACGATCTATCAGACCAAAATAAAGAAAATAATCAGTCATGTCCGAACAAGAAGAACTGGATTTCCATGACGAATCTTGACAGTCTCGTAACTGTTGAAATTAAGCCTTCATTTTCAGCGGTACGTCACAAAAAGGGCTGCAGTTACGTTCGGGAATGTCAATTGGAATCTTTCCCTCCAAACTTTCCTTATCTTAATTAGTCTGGTTGTGAACTTCTGCCGTACAATTTGTGGCGCTCAATTCTTGAATTTTCATTGCCATACTCATAACGTCTGTCTATACCTTGATTGTGTTATGATATCAGCATGCTGTCATGGTCTGAATGCCATTGGTACATGTTTGCTCAACTCACCTTATTCGTACAACACGGATTGTTGGCGTCATTTTCACTGTGACATGTGACTGGAATCGGATGAAATGTCTTTGGGAAAACGTTATGTCCTGCTACTTGTCTTATTCAGATTCATTTGGAAAAATCCTTGCCTCAATTTGTCCGCTGTTTATTTTCGTTGACGTTTTATCACTGCAATGATACTGCGTCCTTCCGGGCCGGTTTGAAACAAAGCTGTGTTCAATCTGTGAATCTATAACGTGACTTCTTCAAGACTGTGACGTCATGTTTATAAGAGGCATTCCGTTGAAGCTAGTTACTTCGTTGTTCTAATCTGTTGGCCTACGAAATAACTCGGACTGCTTCCTACTTGTACTCTTTCCTTCCTCGAAGTTAAACCAAAACACAATGTCGTTAATAGACTTGTTACTTTTTACAAACCATCGAACTAGTTGTAGACCATCTCACTCAGTAGATGAAACCAGTAAGTGTCTCAAGACTATCTGAAGTTCTAACTGTTGTTTTGAGATAGCGAATAGGTATTCCGAAATTCAACTCGACGCCGTTTTCGGTAAATTGAATGAAGACATCAAAAATGAACCCTATTTGCCTCTCTGTGCAACTGAGAATTGCACGGGGATATTTAATTTTCTGCATAGAGTTGAAGTCTATTTGACGGATGTTCACACCTTAGAAAAGATCCAATTGTGAAAATTTTGGGCTCTGATAAGAACAACATGCTTGAACGCAACAAGTGCTCAACCAATTGCCGGAAACTCAGAAATTTCACACGTGAACCAGTTTACGCACTTAAGCCAGCATCTCATGGAATCCACCGAATGATCCAACAGATTGACCGTCCAAGCAACATTCCCCAATCAGCTCACGCTGTAATCCACCAACGCATATTGAATGTATTGGATACGTTCGGCACACAGCCTCAAACAGACGATTTCTTCCTAATCAGGGCAAGCGTTGCATTATGCACTTTCATCAAATGACTAAAGTTGTTCGGACAGAACGTCGATGAGAGAATTTTCACACAGTTTCCTGGCCTGATCTACTTAGAAATCTCCCATTAATACGGGGACCTCGAAGAAAGGTCGTGAGCCAAATGCTCATTCATGTGGTAGGGTTTAACTAGTGACTTGTTCGAAAACAAGTTTGTTTTTCGAGTTTCATTACCAGATTGTTTACAAAAAAGTATGCACTCCTAAGCAATAGCTAGACAGGGTGGTTTCTAGTGTTTAAACTACACAGACTGTGTATGTTTATTGCGTGTTGGTAGCTCAAACAAAGTGCCTGTCAGTTTGCATCAGCTCTGACCTGGCACGAAAAAGGACACAACTCTCGTCCTTGCATATTTACACTTTTTTGGATGCACTCACTTCTTGGCATCAATTATCCTAGTGGCCTATGCTGAATACCATTTGTTCATCAATTGGTCACGTTTCACACGAATCTGCCATATATTATACACTACACACAGTTAAAGAAAAAGTGCTCAACACACTAAATATGAGTTCAATCTGAAACGAACAGCCCTCGTTGTAAGGCGGTTTGAGCTCTCACCCAAGATCGTATCGGTCGATAAGACGATTATGATCTCAGAATGGTCAGTCACTCCGAAGAGGTAGTATTGATAGTAAAGTGTGTTGCATTAAGTCCATGTAACTAACATCATTAACTGTGTGACTCAGAAATATCAGATGACTTCTTCTAGTTGACCTGATGATAGCTCATGCACACACTCCGTCACCTCAGATTTTGGGGGTCTGTGTTATGGTTGAGTTGTTTATCGTTGAACCTCTACACGCGAACTCTAAATTCACATAACGAACTGGTGACTAGTCGATCCGTCTTTTGCATTCCAATCAATCTCCAAACTTTGTCAGCTACCATGACAAGCCAAGTTAACCGTTGACTTGGTGAAGGAGCACTAGTCAACAAGAGGTATATACTCTGTCGGCACCTGGATAGAAGCAACATTAACTGCTGGTGCACCTGCGCAAGTGCACCAAGAGCCGTGCTATATACCTGTTATGTCCGAGTCAGTTAACCGATACAAATTGTCCCTATCCATCCTTTCTCTAACAGTGTGTATAAACTCATTGCCAGGGTGAGGCCATACAGGCGATTCGAAAGAGGTGGTATGATCGCGTACGATACAGTTACAATAAAAATAAAAAATATTTCGTCAACAATAAGGTTTTTGCTACCTTGCCCTCAAAATTATCATTATATTTGTTGATGTCAGCTGAGGTTTTGAAATAGTGTAGTTGTATTTCTACTCCCATCGTCGACTGGTCGAATTACATTGGCTTATGCAGCTGTCACTTAACGTTTAAACGACTCTTTACGACAATTTATTTACCAATCTTTCCGCATGCCGTTGATCGATCAAACCGTCTATCAGTGATTTAACTTGATTGCCAGCCTAATTTTGTATTCCTGTTTATTTGCAGAACGGTTTTTACATAAATCTGGGATTTCCAAAATTATACTGGAGCCCATTGGTGTGAAGCATCCGACTACTAAAGTAGCGAACACACATTTGTCAGACCGCGTTGCCTTCAGTTCTACGACAGATGCTGACAAACTGGAGGAATCTTGCTCGAACTCTACTACAAATGAATCCGTTATCTTGGCTGAGAACCCAAAAACTTGCCTGTCATCAATCATCATCTCTGAACCGCGTTTAGAAACGACGACTTACATCGGAAATACCTGTTCCTTGCCCGAAGCTGTGCATACATTGAAACGTAGTGTAAAACCTCCCTCTAAATTAAATCCAGAAATTCCTCAGACTGGTAAGCGCAAAAGAATCATTCATCGCTTTGCTGGACCTCGAACTGTAGACCCGACTCCATTAGTAAATGAACGACTGGCAATTGGCCGCTCAACCTCTCAACGTAACCAGTTCACAAGAGGTCTTGAAATATCACAGCCTCGACTTGAGAATACCACATACAATGAATCCCTTCATGATCTAAGGACAGCACAAATGCATATCCAAAATTCTGTTTGTCGCGGACCATCTAACTCTTAATGAGCGTACCAGTTTTGAATTTTGTCATTCCACTTTGAGTTTCGTTCGTCGAAATATCCACTTCGTCAGATCAATCTCTATTGTGTTCGCTAGTCTTATCCCACCGATTCACTGTGCTAATGTTTATGTTTTGACTTAATGTATCACAGAATTTCCCCTGCTGTGGTTGTTTTTTGGAATCTGTTTTACTTTTTCTTTATGTATTCGCACTTTTCAAATTTATATCAGTGTTCTAGGGAACTACGCTTTTCTACAGAAAACCATCTCACTCGGCAGGGATCACGTGCCCATACAGTCTACCGACGGTGCATCTGCAAGCCTTACTCAAGTACTGTAACTTCTAACAACAAATAGTAGGCCTTCGATTTTAATTCTGTTTCCCGAATATTCTTTCTGCATGCGTTGTTTTTTGGATTATTTTCGGCTTTTAATGTTTTATATTGCTTTTCTTTAGGCCTGTTCGAAGTCTTCAGTTCGTCTGTGATTGACATGCTTTCTCGCTGGTTTTGCCGCAGGCGAATTTTTAAAAATTGGCTTGTCTATCTCCTCCGCTTAACTGTATATACATATACACAAAATCTCCCATCCCCCACACCAATAGAGCTACAATCAGATACTGTTTCCGCTTGCATGATCTCGGTTTGCTAAGGCTATTTTTGAAGCTTCGCATATGTCATACAGTGAAACGAACCGGATTTTCTGAAAAGAACAGTCAGGCCAGTTTTTCGTTAACTCTTACACAAATCTGCCTAGTAATTTGCCACATTGTTTCCGTATATAATTCTCGTTTCTGTTACCACTTTTTACGAGAGCTTTTCCATTCAAGAGCTGTTTCATTGTCTGCTCTAACTAACGTTCATTTTGATGATGCCTATTTTTAGGATTTTTATTCGTCGCGATCAATTTTCTTTGTCTTGGACCTGTTTCTGGCTAGCTATTTGTGCATAGTTTTGTACTGTTTACGTTCTCATGTTGCGAGGTTCTAGACTGTTCGAACCACGTGTTCGATTGTTCAGTCAAAATTGATATTGCACGATTCATTGACCTTAATCCTTCACGTGCTGTGTGTCAGTTGATTTTTTTCCGACGGTATGCACGCCTTTTTTTAAAAAATCCAATAGGTCTTGTGTTCTCACAGTGCTGACCCATTGTAATATGTACATGGACCGTTGTTCGCTGGCCGAACGAATGTCGACCTTACTGCTTCTTTGCTTAAGTGACCAGCCTATGAAATCTTTTTGGGCGTTGAGGCCCCGGTCAAATATGAACGGTAGTATGCTTGTAACTTTCCAAATAAACTCCCCGCGGCTAATTCATATACATTGCTTCAAAATATCTCATAAATTTTTGGAACTCGTGTTTACACTAGTGCAAAGTCACCCAGCGAATGGTTAAAATGTAATATTTACTCATAAAAACACTCATTGTCCATTTGTCATTGACGGTACCTTTATCGTATCAGGTGTATAATTAAGTCTTTGCCTACGTTGGGAGGATGTCGTCTGTGTGAAGAAATGAATCCCAGTGTATTCATAAACTGAGTCTTGTGTAGTTAATCGAACTAAATGGACACATCTAATCTGGTTGCTATCTCAAGCATTGTGATGTGCTTGAACTTGGACACCATGTACTGTCTACAGTCTCTTTGCATATGTCTCGCGTAGGTTTTGTCTCTCTTATGTTGACCACGATTTAATTGTACAGTGTTATGACCTGTCAGCTAATCGTATTCTATTAACCTTAGTTTGATTTCGGGGAGTAAGATGCGGATATCAGGCTGGAAGCACAAGTCACTCAGAATCCCATCAGTTGAATTTTGTTTTGCGGCGGATGCCTGATTATTTACCAGGCGAAAATTGAAAACAGAATGTTACACCCTTTTGAGAATTACTGTTAGTAATGAGAACGAACTAAGGTCATAAATCTGATCAGGTTTTACGTAGATCCTTATCTTTCTATTCTTTAAGACAAGCCAGATGAGGAGTCACAGTGATTAGGAAATCGGTAGAGTTACACTTATTGCCGAATGAAGGTTTGAGGTTGTAGCCTATAATGCTTTCTGTTATGACCTCGTCGTATGTTCTCAATTACTCCCAGTGAATGACTGTTTTGTAAGTCCTACAACAAACAGGCTAATAAAAATCTAGTCGCCGAGGAGTTGTAAAATTCAAACGGACAAATGTCAAACATGCCAGTGTCAGACTTACAAAAGATGTGCAGCTAATCGGTGTTCATTTTATAGCTGTTTATGGAAAACGTTGAAGTGGGGGTTTTATTCATCAGGTCGTTTTGCATGACTTGTTCAAACAGCAGCATTGTATTGATACTATAAGGAGTTTAGAAACATGTTGATTCTTTTTGTATCATCATAATAGTTGTGTTTACCCGCAAACTTATCGTGCTGATAAGTCAAGATCTATTTACAGAGCTACTTTCGATATACCAACAATATTCATTGCACTGTGCATTGGATCCATCAGCAGAGTGACGTGTACACAGTTACTGTTATTCAGAAGGACATTGTTCTTCCGACCACTGCACAACGTAGCAATGATCAACTTGTGACATACTGGGATCTTTAACGTAACAGATTTCCAAATCATCATCATCGAACGAATTGTTTCTGGCAATAACATCATGAAGGTCGTGGACAAATAAATCGGAAATATTTAGATGAGACCCAACTGTGAAAAGTCAGGGTTTCGGCTGGATTCGAACCAGCGACGGAAACACCATGCCTCTACGCGGCAAGCGCTCTACCAGCTGAGCTACGAAGGATTGGAGCAAGCCAGTGAAATCCCCTCCATAGATCGTAAAAGAAGAACAGTGAGTGGATCCGAGTTTTTCCCCCGTTATTAAAAATAGACTCGCTCTATTGCGAATCTCTCTTTGAATGTCAATTACCTCCTGTTTGTGCGTGGGAAAGCCATATGGATTACAGTAGGAAAGTTTGAAAAATCAGACGTGGTATTACGTGAACTGATACCGTTGCTGTCAACCTGCATCAGATTGTCGTTGAAGATAATCATACTGGTAATGCATGACTGACACGAGAGATGACTATGCTAGACAAAAGTTGAAAGTTCATCCAACGAGTGGTCAAGGATGACATGCTTCATTCACTTACATGAGATATTAGTGACACTGATCGCCGATAGCTTGCAGGGGAATGTCGATCAACTGTGTTGGGTATAGATTTCACTGTGACCTATTTCAATACTTTAAGGGGAGGTCCAGGATGGCCCATCTGTTTGTGCAGATTATAAAAAGGTTTTGCCGGGTTGGGAGCGTTTTTAAGGATTCTAGGTCAGATTTTCTAACGGTAACCAAGGCTGATGCAACCTCGCGTCAATCAACAAAGTTCATGCGACTTGGCGGTCAAATATTCTTGATAAACACGTGACCGATTCGGTCAGGTAGAATAGATGTCGGTCTATCTGTTCAACACGACCGACCAGACGAAAATTGGAGAGCTTGGTCAATGAATTCTCTTCGTGAGTCTATTTTTACTTCTTGGTGATGATTATGACTAATTTGGGAAAGTTGTTTTTCATTATAATGGATAGACTGGCGTTGAGAGTAGGTGGTTGCGGTGTAGGTGCACATTTTGTCCCCCAGACTATTTTTGTCACTTGGTTGTCACGCCCTTCACAGTAGTTAACTCACGTGGTCAGTGTTTTTGTAATGTGTCTTAGTTAGTGGGAGCAAGTAGTATATTCCGTCACTCTGAGTGTTAGAATGACAAGGCACTTTTATTATTTCAGTACGTTTAGTCGTATGAATGCATCTTCCACTTAGGTTGTCCCGGGTTGGCAAGACACAGGTACAATTTTCAATTTGCTGCTGCATTTTTGACGTTTGCATTACCTGAGATCTTTTGTTAATACAATCTTGATACATTGAGTTCCACACGAACGTGTAGAATCAAGCGAACCGAAGACGACCAGTTGAGAATAAAGCAACGAGTAAACAAGGAGTATATTGTCGACCTGTGAGGTCAACGCGAAAGCGAACGAATAACAAGACGAAACTATAATAAAGCGGAACGACAAGCGAGCATACAGCAGGGTCGTACGTTCGAGTGCGCGGGGAACTCTCTGGTCTCCATACTCGTTCAAACAAATGTTTAAGCACACGTAAAAGTTGGAAACAAAAGCAGTACAAATGGCACTTGTAACTCTAACAAAGTTAGCAATAAACTAATAGGGTCGCTACAGATGTCGTTCTGTCATGCTGCAATCTACTGCCGAATATGCCGGGAATGCATAAGACTTGTAAGAATTGCCAGTGTTTCATCCGTTATTGGACCGGTCACCTTAGAAAGTGAGATTATCCCATCAGAGACACCTAGTAGTCTATTTTTCTTACATTTCCTTTAAAATAAAATGACCAGGTAACGCAAAACATGCTATATTCAACCACGTCTGCCAAAGCGATGCCTAATCTGTATGGCTTACGCAGGTTCTCTAAGCAGCATATATTTTAGATTTTGTTGCATACTACTCACGTGATGTCTGGCTTGATTACCGCGCTCAACAACGTGCAACCAGTTAGCGCATAAAATCTGCCAACAACAAGATTGTATGAAAAATCGGTATTAGAGAGACAAGTGTCACGTTTTCCAATGTACTAAACCAAGCCGTCGGTCAGTGAACATACGCGGACAGGTTGATCAATAGAGTCGGGTGTTCATCTTAAATAGAGGTCTGTTTTACACCACGATTTGTTCCAATCGGAGCCCCGTCTTGGTTATGATTTCAAGAAGGATCACTGAGCAGACCTTATCTGAACCCGCCAAACCAGTGCATTGGGCTTAATAAGAGGTCCTGAACAGCAAGCAAAAATGGGTCGACTATCAGTGTCCGTTAACAGGAAGTTCCTCGGGGTGAAAGAGTGTGCTAATTCGGCGGCATCCGATTTTAAAACCATATAATAGCTACTTTTTGGGATGATGTTCATCGATTGATTTTGCAAATAGTCAGCTGTTGAACACTCCATTTGATGGTTCCAATGAGCACGTAGAAGACTTATATGTCTCCGTAAACGTAATTAAAAGATTTGTTCGCACTAACCTTCAGCACGACCCCTGGGTTCATGAATGAATGTTTCGTTTTCTGCAACACCGGTAGATTCTCTACCAGATTGTCGAAATGAGTTATTGTTGTATCTCGCTCGCTAGCTAAGATATTCCACTTCTAATGCGTGTTAAATACTTACTGTTTTTTTACAGGTGACAAGGCACGGAAAGAGTAAGAACCTGTTTCAGATAAGGACGAACAGGATGTTCATTGCGATACGTTGAATCACTTGTTAACTGCCCCCAGTCTGTTGCTTTTTTTAATATAAATATTGTTTCAATCGAGTAAAAATCCTCAGCGTAGTCATGAAAAATACTGCGTAGCGAACAAGCTCGTTTTCAGTGATTCATCATCAGGCTAAATACTTCAAACTTATATCACGAATTTTACAGGGGAATCATTAAAGGGGGTAAACGGGGAACAGGTGGTTAATCAGGTCAATCAATTCAATGTCACACTGCAATCAAGTACCCACCTGAACCGTGAGTTTTGACAGGCTAACAGGGTGTGGGGTTGGCCATGGCGGATCCAACGTCTAAACAAAACGTTTCTGGGCGCACAGGGGTGGGTTGTACAGGCGAATCCCAATAGCTTCAGCTGTGGACAGAATCCTACGCTTCACTGCCCTCGATTGGGCGACTTTAACTCGGTAGATTGGGAGAAATGCGTCCATCACATTGACCGAGTGATTCGAATCCACCAGGTGCGATAGTATGGCACTGTTGACAGACTTCGTTATACCACTGTTCAGCCAAGCTGGGTGGTGTTCCCGGACCCGTTCGGATAAGCGTCTGGTCGTGCGGCCTACATAACTTGTTCCACAGGAACAAGTGAATGAGTATACACAAAATGAGGCTGCAGAAACAGGCACTTTATCTTTTAGTCGTGGGCACAAAACCGGATTGGATGTGAAGTGGACATGTGATTTAGCCGCGAAGAACGTTGAACTAACTGCCCTCGTGAGTCCACGTGTAATAGTTTCAGCTAACGTGTCACCATTGAAGGGTAACCCGATGTGTACAGTTTTTTTTTTCGTTTGATACAACTGGCCCCTTCCACTTTGCTGTTGCATAGCTCTGTTTAAAAACCTTTCCGGGTAGCCATTGTGTATGAATACTGTGCGTATGAAGGCCAACTTTTCGGTTATAGTACCACCCGTGCAAATTCTGACCGCTCTGTCCGTCAAACAGTTAATTAGATTTCTTTTCAGGACGAGTGGTACAAAACTATGAAAATGACTGTACCGATCATTCCACGTGCCTTTTCTGTATATCGCGCGTTGAATTGAGCCATCTGCGCGGCGACGCAAGCGTACATCCAAAAAGCCTAGTTGAGTATTTGTTTCGATCTCCAACGAGAATTGTAAATTTTGATGTGCGGTGTTGAATTTGGCCAAAATGTCAGTCGGATCTACGTTGTTATCGAGTACGCACAAGATGTCGTCCACGTATCTATTATAGAAACAGATATATACATATGTATATATCTGAGTCCACATGGCTTAATATATATACATATATATACAAATATAATTAACATTATACAACTCGACGCATTTATTCCCTCTCTTTCTATGTGAACAAATGCGCTTATATACAGCGGAAAATTTGTGATTATGTGCAGCTGGTCGGAAAGCACACTCTGGCATTAATTAATTTGGCGAAGGATTTATCCCTCAACTAATCAGAAAATTCGGCCGTTCAAATTATTTTTTCCCGGGTATGAAAGGAAACCTCTTCCCGCGAAAATTGCGTGGAACCTTCGAGTGCGTTAGACAACGCTCGAACAGGTTCGGGCTAAACGACCTTGAAGAATTAAATAATGGACGTTAAGAAAAGGGCAAGCACTCACTGCGTGCAATTAGTTGCATGATTGAAGAAAGTGACACTGCGTTCATATCAGGCTTCCTGTTGCAGGCGTACCCAGAATCATGCGTACAAAACAAGCAAGCAGGAAAACATGGTTGCAGCTAGGATTCTTAGAGGAGCCACACGATCGTCGGTCACTGCACATCTGACTGAAATCCTTAGCCTGGTCACTACGAACTTTGATAATACAAATACAAAGTCACTATTGCGTGACTCATTTGTATATATGGTGGGTTGACGATTGTTCTTTCTATTGGTGGACTCTCGTTCTCAGCAACAAGGTATTGCAAAGAAAGAACATGTCCCGAGTGGTTAGGCGTTTGGACTCTGACCTGTTGTGTCCATGCGTCACACCTGCTGGCACGGTTCAGTAGGATAATACGCAGTCCGTGGGTCAGCGCGGAACTGTGCAATAATCTGGTCCACCTCAAGCTCTTAGATGACATTATAGTTTTTGTAAGATGAAGTGGAATAAGCGGTATGTGTTTGGTTTTGATAGAATTTTGTGGATTTAGATTGTTTTTGGTGGTTGTCACTAAACCTATTTCTCATTACAGTTGTTTTATTACTTTGTCAGCATTAAGATGCACAACTGTGCTTCAGGGATAAATACCCGATTTTCTCCGTTCAGGTTGTTAGTACTACTGTGTCGAAACTAGTTCTGGGGTTTGATCAAGTCAACCAATTCACTTCTGTATTTCTGGAACCATCACAATTGATGTCACGGACCTCTGCAATTTCTTGCGTTGGATTCCCGTCCGCTTGAAATTCTGAATATCCATACTTCACCGAGGGAAACTGAGGGCTATTCAGAACGCTTCAAATCTGACAAAGAGATAAAGGCGGAAAAGAAAGCCACCCAGTTCTTCACCGAAACTGATGAGGATGCGTACAGCTTGATGAAAAACTTACCATTCCCTGTCACACCCATTTCTTTTTCATACGAATCTGTGAGGAAACTGCTGCTCCCACATATTCAGCCTGTAAGTTTGAAGTGGCGGAACGAGCCCAATTTCATACGGTCGTGAGAAAGGAAAATCAGGATATCAGGCATTTCATTCTGGAAATCCAGACTGTTGGAACTAGTCCAACAGATTATTATCCAGTCTATAGTCACTATCGAAAACCAATCGACAATGAAAAGCAAGGACTAAGCGCGTTGACCCTTGTGTATTTGTATCGACTCTGGAAAGTTAAGTGTACAGAGGAAGACGTCAAGCTAGCGGGGCACGGAACGAGTTGTGTTTGTAGCTCCGGGGCGGATATTACAAATGGAATAGCTTGACTAAAACAAAAGTACGCAAAAAGCCAAAATCATCAAAAATGTACAAGTGAATGCAACTGTCAAAAATATCATTTTTTATAGTCGCTACAAGACTCAAACGACTTGGTGCGATTTCGAAGACCATTAACAAACTCAGCGTTGAGTAACCTGAATACGCCATCCTGAACTTGTACAAAATTCGAAAATGAGCCATAATAATACAAGTTTCATGGGTGTGTTTGAAATCTCATGTTTTCGTAAGTAATCATTAGGCATTCTTCATAGGCAGGTTCCACTATATTTTGCTTAATCATAGACAGTAGCTTGACAACACAATTTTCCACAAGAGCGGATACTACCCATGTAGCACACTGCCCGCCGTGATATGCCGGTATCCCGCGGGTTTGGGGGGGCAGTGAGTAAAATGTCGAAAATAAAACTCTTAACAACTCATTATGCCATATTATGCCATATGTAAGAGTCAGTTAAATCCAGCTCAAAAAGTGTGTCATTATTTTCATCAAATTTGCTGCTGTTTGTTTAAGCGCACTCGTAATTTCAGACATTTTCTTATGGCTGCGCTGTAGTGATAATTGGGGTAGGTGCGGAGAAGGCCGAGTGTTTTTCTTCGTATTTCATGGTATAGATGAAATTAACTTGCTTCCTATATTCTGATGCAAAATTTGGGGAGAGTACTTTCAGATTATTCTATTATTCGCGCTGTACCTGATGTATTTACGGAGATAAGGAACTTCAAACAAATCCGAGAAACCTGTATCTTTGTGGTTGACGTTTCCATTTTGTGCAAGTTCAGGATGTCATATTCGGGTAGCCGGATATGAATAGACAAATATGTGTACTATTACTAGAATACTTAGAATGAATACCGTAAGACTTTTGTGTTTCGGTTTTGCTCTATCTCGATTATTAACGAAGATATGAGATTTCAAACACACCCATAAAATTTGTACAATTATGGTTTATGTTTGAATTTTCTACAAGTTCAGGATGGCATATTCGGGTAACTGGATATGAACTGGCGAGTATCTGTAGTATTATTGAGATGTCTTGAGGGGAAACCGTATGGCTGCTGAGTTTTTCTTCTTCTATTTCTACTTCTTCTATTTCATCCGTACAGCTTCATCTGGCACCTAACTTTTCGTCTTATTCCTTCTCTGTTTCGGTTATCCGTGGATGCTTCGGGAGAAATCGGGTTGTTGGTGAATGGGATTGAACTGTTCTGATGGGAAAATTTGTTTCTGGCGTATTTGAACGAGTCGAAACAAAATGTTATAGTGACCGGCGATCGTGTGGCTTCTCTAAGGATCCCGGCTGCAACCGTGTTTTCCTGCTTGCCTGTTCTGTACGCATGATTCTATGTACGCTTGCAATAGAAGGCCTGATATAAACTCAGTGCCACTTTCTTCAGTCGTGCAACTAATTGCACGCAACAAATGCTTACTCTTTTCTTAACGACTCATCTATTATTTCATT
>LUCH01004579.1:21791-53320 GCA_013368495.1 Paragonimus heterotremus | reverse complement strand
CTCGAGAGCAGACACAGTTACTGTCTGTTAACTCCAATCCATGACCGCTCGACTGGCACTTCTCTGCAAGTTCAAATCACACAAATCGTTCACTTGTTCAGCCCTATTTTATTGCTGGTCATTTTTCCTGCTTGTTTGTTCTTTTTCTCTTTGATGACATCACTGTGCTTTTTTTTCCATGCTTCCGTCTTTTTTTTCTGCTTCACGCTTTTCTCCTTTGCGCCTTTCGTTTTTACGCCAGCTGCTATCTCTGTACCTCTTTGTTGTCCTGCTTGGCTATTTTCTTTATCGTCTTCGTTCTGATATATCTGTTCTTTGACTGACGAAATCCTGTGGTCGGTTTGTTATCTCCACCCATACAGTATGCCAGTCACCTGCTGCCAGTGGACTGTATGATTTGTGAAACATTTAAGCCGCATTACGGAGCCCGACGTTCAGGTTTTGAACTGGAAGGGTCCAAAATGTGTTGCGGTCGCTGTTTTCGGAAAGTCCTATTCCGCCACCGGTATGCGGTAATAGGCGCGTACTGGGTCTTATTGGGGGAAAATATTGTCGCTAGTAATCCCTAAAGAGAAATCGTAGATGTGTGGTTAAGGTACCTGTCCGGGACTGTGCAGTTGTTGAGGGCACCGTAATCACCGCCAATCATTCGTAGACTTTTTGGGTACCATTTGCACTCGTGTCGCCCAAAGGCTCTTTGAAGGGCGAATTATGCCTAACTGAAGCATATGTTCGAATTCAGCCTTGGCTATTTTGCCTTTGTCCGGAAGTAAACGGCGTGGACAAGCGATAATTGGAGGATAGTGTGTTATAGTACAATGTTCCATCTTGTGCTTAACTGTTTCCATATGTGAGCACGGCGAACTTACCGAAAGAAATTCTTTCAACAGTGCTGCGAAAGACGGTGTTGGTGGAAGAACGGGCCGGATGCCGATTGATGCAACCGTCGATTGGACACCGTTTTTGTGCACGTAGTGGTGTAGTCAATTAGCTTACGCCTCTTGACATCAACGAGAAGGTTGAAATGTGCCAGGAAGTGGGCACGGATCAGTGGCGTTTGAACGTCAGCAAGCAGGAATATCCATCGAAAGCATCGCCAGAGGCCGAAATCGACAGTGAAAGAGCGTTCCCCGAAGGTTTTGATACGACTGTGACTTGCGGCCTGTAAAGTGTACTGGCCAGACTGAAGTCGATCATCGGGTTGTGGTGGGATGACGCTGAGCTCGGCTCCGGTATCGATAAGGAACCGCAAGCCGGTCGATCGATCTCTGATGAAAAATCGGTGACTAGTACTTGACGAGTCAGCGACAGTCGTCGCCGTTACTGACTGGCCTGCATATTTGACGGTGACGCGTGGTGAATTCGGACTGTGCATGGTTGGGTGCACTTCTTCGCCTTGTGTCGAAAGTTGTTGTGATACCAACACCATCTTGATGGACTGAGGGAGTTAGATCATGTACGGCTTCTGGATGGATGCATCTTCAGCTCGTTGATTTGCATGGCCATACTCTCCGTACGATGGCACATCTTCTCTGTCAAGAGTTTTAGGCTGTCATCAGTAGTTCAGACTGAAGGGGAGGACGTGGGGACAGCCATGGTTACACCGCACGCCGGTTGTGAGGGGAACGTTTCCGATACCTTGTCCGCAAGGGCTACCAATTTGTCGACAGAACTATTTTCATCCAGGGTGTCAAAAATGTGTTGCGCCTCAGACAGCAGCTTTTCCGCCCACAACGGCTTCAAAATGGCGTCAATGAGCTTCCGCGAGCCTAAAAGACCTCTCACATAACGTAACAATTGGGATGGGTATCGGTCGCCTAGCTTGATTGAGTTGAACAAATCATGTAGCAGTTCAGCTTTCAACTTTCCAGTCCGTTTAATGATGGCGTATTTTAGGGTGGTATAGAGGAAATCGGACGGGACTGATTTCAGCAGATTTTCCACTTCTGCCGCGACATCAAAAGGAAGAAATTGCACTACGTATGAGGCTCTTATTTTCTCTGATTTTATCCGTCTGGTGGTAAAGACGGCCTCAATATTGATGGAACCACAGTCGAGGATTTCGGGCGCCCTATTCGGGCTACTTTGAAGCAACACTGTGTTCAGTATTAGTGTCAATGTCCGTGGTGTCGTCAAGCATTGCTAATATCAAAAAATGGATAAACAACTGTTGGGAAAATAATAGGCGGGCTCACCAATTTTGTAATGGCCTAATCAATCAAATGATAAAAATAACCAAAGGATGGTACTACCAAAGAAGAGTTGTAACGGTAATGGATAGGCTCAAAAGGTAAGCGTACAAATTAGGCGGAAGACATATCAATAAATCAAGGTCTGCGGGATTGAACAGACCATCACAGGAGAGAAAGACCTCACCAGAAATGAGACTGGCAACAGGACTGACGAATAATTCCAAACGAGGCGTGGGATGATGAGCGTTGAGAGTGTTGGAACTGGTCCAACAGAATAATGCCCAGTCAGTGTTCATTATCGAAAACCGATCGACAATGAAATACAAGCACTCAGCGCTTTGAGTCCCGTGCATTTGTATCGACCCTGGAAAGTACAGTGTACAGAGAAAGCACGTCCAGCTAGCGAGGCACGGAGCTAGTTGTGACTGTAGTCCCGGGAGGGATATTACAAAAGTAGCTTCACTAAAACAAGAGTAGGTGAATTGCCAGAATGATCAGAAGCGTACAAGTGAATGCGACTATCGACAATATCATTTATTACGGTCGCGACAAGCGTCGACAGATCGGCTGGTACGCGGAGCTGAAATATTCCGCCATGTAATTACTTCACCAGCTCAAAAATCCGCACAATTGAAGAAGAGAGAAACGATACGCAGTAACTGCCGTTTATTCGTCTTGACGATCCAACTCAAAAAGTGGTGGTTATGATTCCAAACAAGTGTACAGATAAAGTTAACAAAACGGTATATACAAAAATGTACAAAAATGTATTATGAAATGTAACTGTAAACTGTGGACACTATAGCTAAAGACCAACCGTCGACGAGTGAGCAAGCCGGAAGAGTGTAATACACGTTTGTGATCGGGTACGCGTCACAGTCACATGGCTTGCAGACAAACAATCGGACAACATGCATCATGCGAACTTCATTAGTAGTTTAGGTACAATATGCAACTGTGAATTTTGGAACTATTTTGCTCATCATACCGCAGGCCTGCCGGTGAAAACTCAAGGTCGCCACATACTAGTAGATTAAAAACTCTTAACATATTCTCCCTTGAACAATGAAAACTTTGTGGATATAGAAGCTTTCAAGGTCCCAGTGGGTCTTACTAATGTGGCAGGTAGTCCTCTTCCTCAGCCGTTGAAGATATCTCAACTGAGAGGGCACCATATGACGACCGGTGAGCCGAGAGCAAACAAGAGGGTCTGCGCTTCACTCGTCTTCCACAAAGAGGTGGACGCATGAAACAAGCACCCCCCGTATACTTTCGAAGCCTCGTCGGTCGAAATATTCAAATGTTCTGACCGCGAACAACGCTTGGTCTGCAAAATCGTTTATTACACAAACTCGCGTGCATGTTGTGTTGAAAAATAGTACCACGAACACGCAAACTCATTTGCACGGCCGACTTGCATTCACACACATTGGGTAACAGCAGGTGGTCATTTGCCTTCCCCCATAGCGCTTCCCCCATAGTGCGTATGCACTATTCCGGTAGTCGCTTCTTGTCCACCGTCTTCCTGGCGTTGAGGCTTTCCCTTTAGTCCCCGGATGTACCCAGCTTCATCAGAGTAATATACTACTCACGAACGAGGCTGCCTGCTATACAACGCTCATCCCCTTTCTGAGGTTCCTTGCCCCCCTGCATCTGCTGACGAATCCTCTCCGACCTATCCAGTGGTTCCTCCCGGATTATTGATCTTCTGGTTCACCGCGCCGACATCTCGTGCCACGTTGCTGACTCACTGCCATCCACTCCTTTCGTCTTGCCGTCCCTCTTGATCTTGTATACTGGGCTCCGTCTGGAAATTACCAAACACGGACCTTCCCGATTAGACAGATGTTTTATTGATACTTGAAAAATGAGAATCTTGTTCTGATGATCTCGATACTTCACCTGTTCTCCTAGGTTGAACATTCAAGTTTTGCCGAGGTATTGCGCTGCGAATTGCTCTTTTGTTCGCGCCTGCGAAGCTTTCAGATTTCCTTTATGTTGTAAACTCTCCTAAAAGATAAGCTGGTTCGTTCTGGATATAGTGGACCGCTTGACAGAATTCGGATTCTCTTCCCGGCAATAATTCACACGAAAATCTCGGCCCCGAAAAGTACTGCGACTGTCCCCGTATTCGCCTCCAGGATAAGCCAAAAGACGCGTACAACAAAGGCAGCTTTGTTCCGCCCCAAAACCTGTGCGACAAAGTACTTATAGAGTGCGTAGTGGCCATAAGAACATCCCCGGATTATAAAAAGAGGACATTTACCGAGAGAAAAATAGTTGGGGTCACTAATGGGCACAGCGGAATAAAAAGTCAGACAACTAAAAACTAGCCAAGGCCACCCTCTGGACCGCTCTGAGCAGATCCGCTAACCAGGACAAAGTCAGTCGTTTTATCTTTCTCACGGCGGAGGCGCCTAGGGACGGTAACAGAGTTGCCGCCCTAACAGTTTGGCTCTTTCTCTTTCGGCAACCAATTCTCTAGTGCAATCACTATACTCTGGCCGTATTCCGATGTCCTGATCCACCGGAAGCCGAGGGGTTCTACCGTACATCAGTTGAAATAGTGATTTCTTCGTGCTCGCCTGTACAGACGGCCGGTGGGCCAATAACACCAGTGGTAACGCAGACTCCCAGTCGTCTCCTTTGCCTGATAACCATTCCTTGACAGTTTGGTTGTTACCATCAGTTGGCCCATTCATTTGCGGGTGATAAGGTGTCGTTCGAATGCGCTTGATTCCCAGCTGTTGCATATGCGTTCGAAGCTCCCCGCTTTCAAATTGTGGTCCATGATTCACTTCAATCTACTGGGTAATGTGTTCCGTCATGATGAGAACGTACTGACTACCGCGAGGGCTCAGTGGGAATGGACCCATTAGATCCATCGACCAGAGTCCACCGATTTCGGAATTGGTTATAGGGGCTGCTGGGCTCCACAACTGTCGTCTTTCAGTAGCTGACACTGTTGACAGGCAAGCATGTGAGCGGTCACATCCTCTTTCATCTTTGGCCAATACGCTTCTTGTTGTAGTATGTCGTAGTGTATCCGGTGTGTGCCGTTTCGTGGCAGTTTGTTGCCAATCTCTTTCTCAGTTGTCTCGGAATGACCACCACATGAGAGAACCCAACGCCACGCTGGTATGTTAATATACCCGCACTGTTCAAGCCAACTCTTCTCCATTTGGAAGTGACTGTTTTCTGATCTTCATCTAGAGTATTCGTTGAGATCCTAACACCTCCCGCCACAGCACCAGTCACTTTCCAGAGAATCTTGCCCTGAGGTTGTAGACGCACTAGTGTTTGTGAATCCGGCTCCGATACTAAGCCGTTGACTTTGAAAGTCACTTTCAGGAGTTCGTCGTCTATCTGCGATCGATAAGAAAAATCAGCGACGCAATTGCTAGAACAAGGCACACGATTAATCATGAAATTATATTTCTTCAAATGCAATGCCCATCGGGCTAACTTCCCTCTCGTGTCCTTCGCAGTCGTGATCCACTCCAGAGCCTTTTGATCAGTCTCCACGTGGACATGCTGAGCTCAGGCTGCACCAGCATTTATGGAGGAATCACCGCTTACACCTCCGTCGACAAGTGGCATTCGTCCCTCGGAATACCCGGTGGCATCATAAATTAATCCACCCCAGGAGCCCTCTGTGGTTGTCGATATCTTAGTAACCCTTAGTCCTTCTACCTCCAGGCATAATCTTCTGCGTTATGATATCTCTGGACCTATATATATATATATATATATATATATATATATATATATATATATCGAAATAAATTTGTTAACCGCCTATCTACTCATTTTCTGAGTTATTGGCTGTGAGAATATTATTAGTCGACCGGACACGTTGAAACGGTCAGTTATTCCTTTTCACCTGTCGTGCGTGTACTTCACTGTAGTTTCTCTCTTCCAGACTACCTGAATATGGTGCGTGGACGGACAACTCCCGGATACCTATTATACAGCACTGGAGACAACTACTCTCCTTTTCTCTCAAGAGTTTTTAGAGTGCGGCATTCCGTTGCGATAGAGAAGAAATGCACTGAAGACTAAGCAACCTAAATGGAAGAACTATACCAGCGTAACAGCGATTTTCGACCAATCCTTCCCGGAACTTTTACATGCTCCATGTCATTGATTTTTGTGTGTATCACCCTGCAATTGTGATCAACCAGAAAGACTATATATATATATATATTAGTCAAGCTATCCATTTCTTTTATATCCGTCCTGAGGCTAAAATCACAACTCTCTCCGTGGCCTCGCTAACTTGACGTGTTTTTCTGTAAACTCTATTTTCCGAGATCGATACGAATACACGGGGTCAACGCACTGAGTCTTTGTTTCTGAGTGTCGATCGGTTTTCGACAGTGAGTACTGACTGGATAGTGTTCCTCTGGACTGATTCCAACACATTTCTGTTGCAGTGCTACCAGTGTCCTCTTTAGCAGTGCAACGAATGCCGAGTAAAACCAAGGAAATTCATTCACCACTTCTGGAATGACATTGATACTGTCGTTTGGCAATGCGAGCTTTCGACCAATCTACTTGAACAAGAGTAATGTGCTGTTGTGCACAACAGTTATGCAAAACTGATAATCTGTGTTGATTCAAAGAGTAGATCTGAATGAGGTTAGGTACCGCGATCCGTTGTTATGGTCAAAGAACGCTGAAATTCGTTATCTGGTGTTCGACAGGCGCTTTGGCCACTGTTTCAACCGACGTGTCTTTGATGGGAACGGCCATAGGCCAACGGATGAATCTATCAACCACAGTTAGAATATGTGTGAAATCATCTGACGAAGGCAATGGACTCACAATACCAACACGCACAAGATCAGAGCGTGCATCGAGCAATGAATGCAGGCCTGATCTGTCGATGATGTGCTTCCGAACCTTGCTTCACCAGCAGGATCTTCACTACAGAGTGCAGAGGCATGTCTTTATTTATAACTGTCTGTAGGAAGTGAGTTTCGGGAAATTTGGCGGTAGCATGTTAACCTGGATTGGACAGTGAATGAAAGTGTTAAAACATTAGACCTATGAAGGACTGCGAAACATAGACTTGTAGATGCTTTATGGATGTGTCACACAAAATGTGCACGCCATTCTCGGGAAGAGAAATTAAAATTAATGTTGGCGATGGATTAGGCACTTCAAGAAGTCATCCTTGCGTTGTGATGCAGTCAAATCTGCCATCTCCGGAAAATGTGGTAAGCAGATGTGATCCACTTTTGGACGATACATTGCATCGGTTACGTTTTTGGTATTTTCGTTACTGTACCGTATATTTCACTAACATTGAAAGATGAAATCAATGCGTCGAATCCCTCTTGGCAGGTGTTTGCCGGGCTTGGCACAGAAAGCGTAGACCAATTGTTTAAGGTCAGTGAGGATGGTGAAATGCAGATATTCCAGTAGAGTCGAAAACGTTTGACCAGGAAGCAGATAGCGAGTAGTTCGCACTCGTAAGTGCTGTCTTTCGCCTCTGCTAGCTGTAGTTTTCACGAGAAAAATGCAGGCGGTTGAAGTTCAGTATTCACAAGTTGTTGGGGGACACAGTCAACTACTAACTTGGACGCGTCGTTTGTGAGAAACAGACTGGTCTTAGGGTCCGAATGCAAATAACTAAGGTCCAAAGCACTACTTAATTCTGTTTTAGTAATGTCGAACGCTTGTACTGCACCTGCAGTCCATGAGATGATTTTTTTGGAACCTTCGAGTAGGTCCATCAAGTGGGCGAGTATACTGACGCAATTCGGAATAGAATGGCGATAATAATTATCCATTTCGAGACAGCGACCAAGCTGCTTCATTACGGACGGCAACGGAAAAGATGTTATTACGCTAATTTTCTCAGGCAAAGATGATAAACCTGCGGGACTGATACGGTGTCCGAGAAAATTTAGTGTTGAACGCTAAATACACATTAGGATTAGTTTGTACTAACACCGTGGTTCTTAAATCTCTGCAAAAACTTGCAAAAATGTACTCGGTGCTCATTCATGGGCCCATTGGTAATTAAAAACAACATCCAAGTAGGCATACAAAGAATCAAATCCGTCAAAAACTTTGTCAATACAACGCTGTACGTACCATGTTACGTAGCCCGAATGGCATACGGAAAAAAATTGTACAGCTCAAATGGCATGGTCATGGCCTTTTGAAGAATATCTTCTAGTGCCACTGGGATGTGATGCTATGTCCGAACAAGGTCCAATCGAGACACTGCGTTCTTGTCGGACAGTCTCGATGTAAATCTGCTACCAAGACCATACTGTATGTAACAAAAAACGGGCACATTACAAGTAGATAGATACAAAGCTCAGTTCAGTTCCTACTATGGATGTATTCATAATTCATTTTGAAATAACAGTGGACTTGTAGGTTGAAATTATAAAACTACACAGTAAGTACGAACAGCTTGCCAAAATGCTGTATTATTTGGGTTCCATAAGTATCATTCTAGACGCATCAAGTACTGCCCATCTAGAATTTACTACCAGCTAGAAGGCTATGGTAGTCGCCGGCACTTTCATTTACGCACTAGGTACGGGCTTGCACAGGAGATTCAGTTTTGCAAGTGCAGTAGTATTTAACGTACCTGACCAACAACTTAGGCGTGTCCAGACTAACGGTAACTACACATACATAACTGATAGACATATCCCTTGTCTCCACACTTTGATGCAGTGGAATAAACCAGCCCATAAAAACATTGTAGTTCACTTTAAATCGTCACAGTACGGAGAAAACATAGTTCTAATGGTATTCTTTGATTGCGGGGTTTCTGTGATATTTATATCGCTCCAAAAATATAGCCGACTCTGTGTAATACCTGCACAAGAATACAGAAACCCTTATGTGAATGTGAGAGGATAAGCAACTGAGGTCGATTTCAATTTCAATAATGAGAAAAGTTGTGCAAATTTTCTTTCAGGCCCTTACACTATCAGTATGGGCCAAATATTTCGAACTTGTTTTGAACAATTATTCAACTCACTGGCCGATACCGGCACGGTACGGAGCTCAGTTTGTTACGATGGTTGGGTACAGCAGTTATGGAACTAAACAAGCTACTGCAGCTTGCATGAAAACTAACGATATGCAACACACATTACGGATTCTCGTTGCTATCTGGAAATGAGTCCTACTCAAAGTCAGCAACATGAAAGAACATAAATGATATTGCCTCAGACCTTACAAGAACCTAGCGCATTGTTACTCCATTTCAGAGATGTACTCATAGTACACAAATGGGTATGCGCCTGACGCTCTCCTACTAACAATTTTAAACGGCTTTCCTGAACATCAGTCAAAATGCAGTCCCAACAGACATCGAACTAGAGGAACACGGTGAGGTTTGGAAACAAACCGTGTATGTCCAGCAATGTTTAGAAATATTACAGGTGGTTGACGCTAGAATAATCTGGGACCAACAGCAGCAACCAAGAGGAGAAAGAACAGGAACGCGAGGTGAGCCCCAGCTCACTCGGTTGCACTCAAAATTGTGCCAAGCGAAAAGTGTGTAAGAACCATCGGGTGTGTTGATCAATACACACGAAAAGGTGCAAGCGAAACGGTCTTGAGGAATGAAGTAGTAGATGAGTGCTTATGAAAACGGCAAGCATTCGCTGCATGTAATTAATAGCACGACTGAAGAAAGTGGCACTGAGTTTATATCACGTTTTCTATAGCAGGCGTACATAGTGTAGCGAAAAGGCGTTCAATAAAGCACAATGTTTATTGTCCAACTCGCTAGTTCCCATGCCACACGTGTGCTCGCGATTTTGAGTCACAATTCCAGTCGACAACACCCCCCGGTTTCCGCTCACACGTCGTGTGCACTTTTACCCGGTTTAGGTGTGTGATTTACGCCCTCTATCCGGGGGTTTTCCGCCCGATATTCCTCATCCGTTGATCCGGTTTCTTTGAACGATGGCTTGTCCAGTCGCTCGTGCTGTCCTCAGTCCATCCACTGTGGGCTTTGACCGTACTCCACATCCGTGCCAAGATATTCCTGAGAGTGTTCGAATAATCGCGCCTTCAATTTGGTCATCCATTCTATTTCGGCTGCCAGGTCTCGCCCGTTGGTCCGATCCGGTCGAGCGATGACTCACCCGGTTGCCCACGCCGTCCTCCACACACTCGCGCTGGGTTTTTGAACGCACCTCCCCTGTGTTGAGGTATTCCACCGAGAGTTTGAACGCTCCCACCACCTGCCTGAGAGTCCACTACAATAGAAGCATGTGTACAGAACGGACAGGCGAGAAAACATGGTTGCAGCCGAAATCTTTGGGAAAGTCACATGATCGCTGGTCACCACATACTTCCATAGAGTGACCTTATCGTAAACAGTAGCAAGTGAGATGTGTCACTAATTTTTAATCCATGAAACTGTTGGGTGTCAAGACCGAAATCTGAACAGGATTTGACGCACCTATATCTATCAAGTTCATAACTCCGCTAACGCAATTATTAAACTTATTAATACAGCCGTTGTTGTTGTCTAATCCACAGGCTTTCTAGACAAAAATTCATCTAACGACAGTGCCATATTGTCAATACAGTAAAAAGAATGGCGAGTAAATCAAGCTTGTCACTGGTGATGACAGCTGTGTTCGAATTTCTCCAGGTAAATCTGCGTCTAATGCCAGAAGCCTTCCTCCAATCGCGAACACCAAGAGTGCTTAAATGTGCTGCAGTTAATGCTATATGTCCGCTCGATACAGGCAAGAATGAAGGGACAAAGTCTCCTCCGCCGTCCATAAACAATTTTTCCTTATCTAGAGTGACCATACCCAAGAGGCACACATCGGTAGCATCTGGACAATAGCTAAAATCAACGGTAAGACCTATACATTGTTTGCAATGGAACAATGATGTGTATTCAAAATACTCAGATAGACTAAAAATATAGTTAACAATAAAAATGCTAGCCTAAAAGTCAAATCCCATGATCTAACACTTTATAGATGAAGATTAACAGTACATCAGTACATTAAAACCAATTTGCAAGCGTAAGGAGTTTCATGGGTTACAAGCCCTACCCAACTACTAACACGGTAATTTCCCCATATCGAATTTTGAATGATTCCAGAATACACCCCCCAATAAGGATGTCCCATAAAGTACGCCACTGAATGAGTACATAACTATCAACACTGTCCTTCAATATAGGTCTTTAACAATGGACCCTGAACTACTTATAAAACCTCATAAAGCCCATCTCACAATTTTCCTCCCAATCACTAAGAAAAATTAACACAATTTCTATAATTTCTTCCATGCATTCGAATAAATGTAGCTACTGATCAGATACTAGTGGAGGCTTGGCCTTTTTCAAATTTATTCCGGGGGAACCACTGCTTCAAACAAACTTTCTGTTGTGCACAGAAATTTAACTGTTCCATTATTTATGAGGGAACCTTTAAAAATTTTAATCCATTCTGTTGTTATTGTCGTCACCGAATCGTGGTGCGCCTCAGATACTCCAAATAAGCAAAAAACGTTTTGCATTGTCATACGTATTGAAAACCTCGTTACCATTAGCAAAAAGTCTGAAGTATTTTTATATAAAGGAGAAGCAGGTTATGCTTGTCTGTGTCCATAACCATTGTTGTTGTGACTGACCTAACAGTGATGATGCCCTGGATGTAATAATGCGCGGATTCGGAAGTTGGAACGTTCCTGTAGAATTTCGCGGAGGTAGCCGTGGTGGTGGTAGTCAAGACCGATCGATGAATGCTTGCTGATTTGCAAATGTTCGTGAAGAACAGGCTGCGGGCTGTACCAAACGCAGCGTGAAAAAGACCAGTGAGGATGGGGTAGGCCTCCACGGAGGAGGTGTTGGTGGCTGTGTTTGATAGCCCAGCCGAACTCACGGGGACAATGTAGCGGTCCAAAGCTACTCGCCTTGGACAAACAGCAGAACTCTACATGTCTGTTGCCGATATTTTAATAATGGCGACAAACATGGAAGGATCCTTTAGGATGGCCAGACAGGGAATTTCGCGAACTGGATCAGAAGTTGAGTAGACAGTCACTAGTGTACCAGGTTATGAAAGGTCTGCTGATGAGTGCTCACGACCGAGTCTGGATTGCCTACGTACCCCGATGCAAGGACATAGATAAGCTATATGAAGTGACTAGTGGGTTGACGCCTACATCTATGCTTTCAGGAGATATAGAAAACAGTATGATCAAGAAGACACTGCAAGAAGTATAGCAGGGAATGGAAAAGCCAACGGCGGATGGGACTGTGTTGTGACCAACACACATGAAAGCTGTATCAGCTGTGGTAGAAAAAGGTACTCGCAGATGAAGTACTTAAAGTGGTTGTTTGAGAAGTGGTTAGTAACAAGACCATATACGAGGGGGAGTCAAAAAGTAATGCCAATGTTTTTAATTCTGGTGAAGTTTTCCATAAAATTACCTGAATTTTTTCTCAGTTTTAAATGATTATGTCATTTACGTTATGTAATAGTTTGTGTCTTACTTTTCATGTTTTTAGACTCACAAGGAAAATTCAAAATGGCTGCCCCCGTAGAGTTGCGTCAAAAACAAAAAGCAGTGATTGAATTCCTTGTTGCTGATGGTGAAACCCCCATGAACATTCACAGACGATTAACAAATGTGTTTGAGGACAATACTGTAGATTATAGCAATACATGCAGGTGGGTTCGCCGTTTGAAGGATGAAAAGGTGGGAACTATGAACGTAGCCGACCACACACGAGCTTCAAGACAAGGGAGACAATCACCTCATTCGGGTGGACAACTTTACGGCATCCTCCATACTCACCAGATTTAGCGTCTTCAGATTATCACCTCTTCGACCCCATGAAAGAGGGTTTGAGAGGCAAACATTATTCCAATGACGAGGAAGTGAAAACCACAGTGAAGAAGTGGCTCAAAGAACAGACAACAAAATTTTACGAGGCAGGGATACATGCGCGCATTCAAAGGTGGAACGTTGTTATTGAGCGTAACGGTGACTATGTTGAGAAGTAGGGATGTGATCCACAGAGGACCAGCTTTATTTTGATGTATAATACATGTTCCTGTGTTGGTAATTATACCTGTCCGAAATAAAATGGCATTACTTCTTGACTCCCCCTTGTAGGAAAAAGTTGATGCAACTGCTTTCTTGGTATGCATGAAGTGTTCTGAGCCAAAGAGAGTGTACCTATTAGGACGAGTGTCTTTTCTGTACACGCGCTTGTCCAACTTACTTTCGACTCTTCTGCGTATTCTGCAATCTAGAACACTCAGCTCGTGGTCCAACGATTCGCGAACCAAAATAAGTTTGATGTGCAGATGAAAGGCTGTTACGTGTTCCATAAATTTATCAACTGCTTCTATACGTACAACCACTGGCGTATCATTGACATGCCTCCACCAAATCCTAGGTGGATCAGGAAGGCTGGACAGCAATTTGTTCTCTAAATCTAACATGAACAAGGTAGCAACTGTGATGGAGATAGGAGAGCCGAGTGCTACTCTGTTTATTTGTTAATAGGGAATCCACTTCAACGTAAGGAAGGTGGACAGTGAACAAAGCTCCATAGCTTCTACAAACAACTGGAAAACCGGTTCTTTCAGCCAGATGAACATCCGCTTCAGGAAGCTGGCGAATGACCCTCGGGTCTTCTCGCACTGGAATCTTGGCGAACACAGAACCGATGCCAACACTGACCAAATATTCATCTGAGCTGCAGCTAGGTTCCTTCAGCTTTGTAACCAGTTGTGTGAAATTCTGGATAGAATAGTCTCTGCACTTTCTACGAGGTTGAAGAATATAGGATAGAAGTGTCACCAGGACATAGGTTTGGGTTCTTGTATAGCCAACAAATGACCCGTAAAACATTGAAGCTGGTGCTGTTTTTGAATATAGGGTAAACGAGAGTGACTTATCTAGGCTGACTTTCAGGTTTCTGAGCAAATTTGCTGTTTTGGCTTTCGATCCGTTCAAACTGGGGCGTTATTTCTCCACAAGAACCATGAAGTACGGGCCACCTGAGATGTGATTACCCGCTTTGAAGTCAAAATGTGCTTTGTGCAGAATAACAACTTGATTTCCTGTCTTCTTCTTTAAAAATCATTGATCGATCAGACCGCAACGCCCTGAGTGCGTCCCACTCGTTTGTACTCAGGTTACTTGCTTGAGATTTTTAACGATTCTGACAATATGTGCCTGAGCTCTATTATCATTCTCAGGCGGTAAGATTTGTAGTTGTCCCTCCACCGTCGAAACGAATTCCAGTTTTCATAGGTCCAGGGATTATATTAAAATTCAACCTCTTGTTCAGGAATTTACTTCCAGCTTGTGATAGTATGCCTCCCGACCAGATTGCTACGGATTGGACAGGGGTATCACTTGTTTCTAGCGTTGAATGGTCGCTTCTTTGTTTAACTAAGGAAAAGAAGTTGCCAAGCATTTATGGCCTTTGTTTTATGATATCGTTCGGACAGGTAGCTTGTTGTCTTATAACGTCACGATTTAAAGTGCTTGATAAAGGCTCCCTAAGAAGGTCGACACTTTATGAAACCTATCTCTTTTGCTGTTAACCCATGGCTTAACCAAGTAGCTATGTAATAATAAACATCAGCACAATGAACGATACGTCCATTCATACCCGTTGTCTACGGTTCGGAAGTGCTCAATTTTTTTCAATAATCTAACTTATCCGTGCAAGACTGAAGTCAACTGAATCAACTACCGTGTGTTCAACCTCGGGTTCATCAAACCAAACTTCGTGCCACAGACAGTACGAGTCAAATCATCGGACGTTTCTGAGCGACCTAGGCGTACCACCTGAATTGTGTTCCAACACCACAGGTTTGAAGGCATACTAAACAATTGAAAGGCTAATTGGAATTTTTGTTACAATCTGATAAGTTTTCCGTGATTCGTGGCATTGCGAGACAACCAGCTACTCATCAGAACGATATCGTAAGACAAAGACAACAGATAAGGTTTGAAAACCTCTTTTCTGTGGTTTCCGTAATCACGGAAAATTTCTACTGACAGAAGTTATGTTGATCGCTAACAAATCATGTGGTGGACTGATCAGATGTCTTGGAACTGTCACTAGTCTGACACAATTTGTTGAGTGGACAAGGACACCACGTGGGAAAGGCTTGCTATACCCTTGTCACTCACTCTATCCCGAACAGTCTACGCGTGAACGTATTAAACACAGTTCGTTGAACCCGTTTCAAACTGACCTGTTAAGGTGACCCAAGCCAAAGGATGCCTTCGCATAACATTCACCACAAGTGCCTTGCCCTGAACCAACTATGGTTTCACTCACACACCACGTGTCCAGTGTAAACCTGAAGGAATAAGACCAACAGGCATGTGAGCGGGGGCCCTTGTGTCCAGCCGGTCAATGCTGGTTAGCCAGGTGGTATGAAAGTGAAGCTCTTGTCTCTCGGAAAACAAATAGAGACGCTGATGGTAAGACTTAAACTGGGAAGAAAAATGCTCAAAATGTAGGGCAAGATGTGGGTCAGTATAGGAGCAAATATTGCATTCAAGAAGCGATAGGTAGGAAGAACAAAACTTAAGATTGGAGTAAAATAAACATTCATCATACAACGCACTAACAAAGCGGAAGACAAAAAGATTCAAAAGACGATCATGACCCAACTTTATGAAAAGTTGAGTGAGAGATTCATCAATCGACGGTGGCGGTTGGATGGTATAAAGAAAATCAAAAGAAACAACTGACGTCACCTACTTGAGCCTAACGTGCTCGTTGTCTCTTCGTGCTGTGAGTTAGAGACGACCAGCGCATTCAGGGCCTTATTTATCGCAATGTCATACAATTATATCACCATGACCTATGGCACCTTGCGTACCGCGCGACTGAATTCACAATGGCGCATCTGTTGCTCACCAAACCTTCGGACGTCCGTCCGGATCGTGCTCCTTCAGACCATCCGGTTAAACGGTGAGTCCTTTCAAGATTTATAACCAATGTTATAACGCAAGAGACTTACATGGATAACATTCTGGTATCTCAGTTTTTGAACAATAAGATATCGCTTACCTGCTTTCAACTGTCCCTATAGCAGCTGTTTCGGAATCCGGTTGTCTCTCATCCCGCGGATGTGACCCAGCCGAGGAAGCCGAATCAGCATCAGTATGGCATCGATCCTGCTCGCATCCGCTCGTCAGAGTAGCATATTCTTCAAAACCACGTTCGATCACGGAATACCAAAGATGCAACTTCGACATTGCAGAAGGAAGCGGCTAAGACATCGCACATTTCCTCGATAGAACGCCCAAACTTCACTGTCGTACAATAGTACAGACAGCATCATTGAACGGGAGACAAGCAGTTTAGTGCTTGCCCTCAGGTTGTGGTTCTTCGAGACACGTCTTTAAAGACGTATGGAAGCAGGTCTGGCAAATTCCACAGGAGCTCACAACTCGCGATCCACGGACAAATCCGTCTACAGAATGCTACCCAAATAGCAGAATTCTGCGCAGCTATCAGTAATGTCGGGTTCAGGTGTAGACACAACACCTGCCCCCGAAGAATTTCGAAGGGAGAAACATGTCATATCTTTGTGGCTAATCCAATTAACTTTGGATGTCGCGGTCGGAAAAGCCGTGACCAGTCGTATTCTCTATGTACAAATAGCACGCTACAATCTGCGAACAGAAGAATGTGCAGCGATGATGTACGCAACCGGTTTGGAGTGCCAAGTCGTCAAATATTCAGAACGCGTCCATCCGTTCGACATTCAACCTCAACGCCGTCCATCGAGTCCTGAAGAGCAAGTGTTAGCATAATAGTCAAACATAAACCAAACTGGGTTGGTGCCAGGAGACGACCCTTCTTCATATCGATGACAACGTCGAAAGTAACAGATGTCAGTCAACACAAGTGTACCTTTGCCTTCATTCTCATATGTAGCAGTGTAACTAAACTGACGACCTTACATGGACATCCAAACTCATCAGGCACCGTCCGCACGCTCACAGAAATCCTAAATTAGAGTATACAGTGGCTGGATAAGTTCAAATTTGTTCTGAATCTGTGATGTGACAAACATGTCAACTGTCCTACGACTCGCCCGAAATCTATATTGCTCCTCACGGACATTGGCCTCCAAACCTTCCTCAGTGAGTAGGTTCTGCAGGATTCCTGCTAGCACCTTTCCAGCGCGGCGCAGAAGACTAATACCTCGATAATTGCCAACGCATTGCTTGTTACCCTTACCTGCAAACAAAAGTATGATAATGGCATCCTTGAATTAACGCGGGACTACTTCCTGCTCTCAGATTGGATGAAACAACTGCAGTAAATCACGTTCCGAAACAGGGCCGCCATTCCTCAGTAGTTCCTCCGGTAATCCCTCTTCACCTGCAGTCTTTCCATCGCCCAGCTGTCCACTGGCTCCCCAAAAATAAGGGACGCCAGCCCGTGAAATTTCGATATTTTGTTATGGTAGACTATTCAGAGTCCCCCAATCAATGGTAGCAGGAGGGCTTGGCAGGCTACCAGAAGGCTTGCGCCAGACCTTCATGATGTCCTCAGGTTGAGAGCATAAAGAGGCAGAGTCCACGCCAATCAGTGTTTTAGTAGACTGGAGGAATGGACTAAAAATGGCTTTCCCTAAATCGCAGAACTCATTGTGTTCTCGGTAATAAGCGGAGCTTTGAATCAGCTCAACCTATATTTTGACCAGTGATCCCTGATGCCGTGGAGACGTCCCGCCAGTTGACAGTGAACATTCCGAGATGACCCTTTAGACTTCTATCTGGGTCCACTGTGGAGATAGCGAACGCTGTACTCTTCTCTCACATTGAACTGGGAATAACAACCTTGTTGTCTTCGAACCAGTCTGATGGTATCTGGCGCTGCACACCTATCGCCTCGAGGGTTGTTGATGCAGTGAACTGTTCATTCAGCTATTGCAACATACTCACAAGGGGGGTGAAAACCGCAGTGACTTTTAGAACGCAAACTGCAGGTCGAAAAGCAATCCTCGGCCTTGAGTTCACTAATCCATCAAAATTCGGGTTCTGGAGTTGTGTACAAGATCAATAAGAAACAGCTTTGCAGATATGAACAAAACAACTGGTTCCGCTCAGCCTTTCATAGGTGTAGCATTCAGGTCTGTTCAATAGTAGCAAGAGAACTTCACGAATGTTGCATTATCACACGATCAAGCAAATGTTGGTGACCGCTTTGCGAGTGAGTTCAGGTCAGGATATCGCTCACACCCAGCTGGAATCGAGTGTCTGTGATAGCCAGCTCGTGAGTAGCACACAGGTACGGCAGACGATCACTGTACTCGTTGAGTGACCCAATGCAGTTGAAATCGCACAAAACAAACACTCGATCACTCATCGGTGTCAAGCGGATTGTGGCGGACAGCTGATCATAGAACTGTTATTTTGTATCATCGGTGTGACACACAGCTGAGCCACAAACACCACAAAATCCCTGAACCTTCACTACTGATTCAGACCATGCCCAGTTGGTTCAATGAAGACAGTATCTTCAACCCAACTGAGAAGTCCTGATCACGGGTTTATAGATTTGATAGAACGGAATGATACTGTTCGTTCTCCTTTTGAAATGATCGGGCAGGCTGAACACAATTCATACGAGGTTGTGGTTGAGGGGTTGGATTTGACTATTTGATCATGCCTATTGTCAGATTGCTGACGTTGTGGTGAACACGTTAGTCTCACAAGCACGACACTCAGAGTGTAAATGCTGATCCAGACAAGCATATGCAAAACTGATGAGCCATAATAAGAGCGAAACTCGAGTCTAGTGCTTCCGTTTGACGTGGGCAAGCCAAAAGGCTTATCTGAACGCGGAGGCTGCGATCAAGTGTGGGTGGTGTTGAATTTTGAAATAGCGTAAATCCCCGAAACTCCACTACCACGTAATGTGGCAGACTAATCTCGGCCGAGTCGCAAGCTCATGAACAATACTCGAGGGCTAATGCCGTGCGGTTCGCCCATCATCAAAGAACTGATGAGACCGGCTATTGCAAAACAGACACCGTGCTCCCGAACAGTGTCCGCCAGATAACCTACCCAGTAGAACGTGTACCCAACACCTGATCCTCAGAACGTACCTTGGCCTGCAAATCTAGTCTCATTCAAGGTTGCGGTATCGATGCCGTAGTGGCTCAGTTTCATAGCGCCCAGTCTGGTGCAGCATTCCGATCGTCCGGCGCTGCCCCGATCCAGCAGCGTACGCATATTTCATGCATCGACGGGCAATGTCATGCGTCCATGTGCATGTCTCAGACTGACGTGAAACAAAAGATAGAAGGGTTTTCTTGCAGGACCCAACCCGGGGCCTCGGGACCTGTGAGGCAACAGGATGAGGGGTTTCCTTGGAAGACTCTGCCAGGAGCTAACGATTCAAAGGTCTGGTTCACCTGGCAATGAGGAGCTAACCCAGCCCGCGGGCACGACTGAATCGATGACGGCTAACTCCGATTACTGCTGCATACAGTAGATGTATCATGAGTTACATGAAGTTTCTGGAAATTTTTGGGTTTCCGGGCCGTACAGAATATTTCGGCGATCAAGGCCAATCGGAGTGTTCTCTGTTTGAGGGCACCTTTTCTAATCCCCTTCTTCTGTATTTGTAAGACAGCAGTGCTGCAGCTATAAATGTAGTTCTGCTGTATGATAAGATTCGTGTCTCACTGCCTAAGCATCTCTATGCAATTAGCAGCGCGACATATAAAACTATGGGCTAAATTGTTTTGTCTGGCTGCTCCTCATCAGCTGATCTGACATGGTTGAACATGGAAGGACCGAAGTCTTAGTCAGCCCGCCGGATCAAAACAGCATCCAAGCTTGATCATTACACCAGGGTAGCACAAAAAGTAGGGGGATTAAACATAAACGTACACAATAATTGTCCAACCCTATTCGCACCTGAGGTCTTCACACTGTGACCTCAGGTGATTCATAACCCTATCCATCCTACAGCAACCTTACTACACACACTACACATCAACATGCACATGACATTTAATGAGCGCCTTATATGAGGCTTGCATAACGTGATTTTCCCGATTTAAACCGACTGATACTCTCCAAGAGAGTTGAAACCTATAGCTCCCTTGGTTTTAACTCGTTATGGCTTAACCAAGTAATTGCGTAATGGAGAGCACTAGCACAATGTACCCACCTTTACCCGTTCTGTTTACAGTTCGGAAGTGCAACGCTCGAATTGTTTTATTATCCGCCCCGGTTAGTGGTTTTTCTGCTCAGCAGTTAGAGAATTACCGTGAGAAAACAGGTCGGTACACTTGTCTACTGATCAAATTCCGCCAAAGCAGAGGTGCACGCTTTATATGGGAATAGTGTCGATTCAGCACGTGATAGATAAGCAGACAGTAAGCGCTAATGATTCTCGTGCTGGCTGAGAGTGGGTACTTTCATTTCAATGAAAGCTCGGCAGGCTTTTGTGGGCACTTTAGTGAACAGTTCATTCAGTGTGTGCGTCAAGGTGTAGTCCCCAATTGCACTACAGCATAGTGCACCTACAGCTTGACTGTTTATTTGTAAGGTGTAGGCATCTTGATGTATGTTTGAATACAGACGTAGCTATTTTCCAATATTTAGGTCCCCTTCCCTTCTTTTTCTTCTCTCTTCCTATATGGGTTTTTTTCCTTCGTGGTTGTGTAGCAATTAAGCATCAGTGTGGTCTACTGATGCACTGCTGTCCACGATGATGATAATGATGAGCACAGTGTGTGCTGACATGAAAAAAGTTCTCTACCTACTATGGTGGGTGACCTGATGGAGGTACACCGCCGAGCAGCATACCAAAGAAGCAACCAAGTACCATGCGCGTAGTGGCATGTCAACGTCAAACTAATTGACTAAACGAGATCAGTTCTCGCACGTTGGATGGTCATAGCCAAGGTGTTATTTATCGTATTGTTTGTGGTATGGTGAACTTGCAAACGCGTCACATGAGACCTGCGGACTGCATATAACTGTATAGGGTAGGATCGGTGCAACCGAAACGTAGGAATATTTTGAAAAATACGATGTTAGTCGGATGCGACTTATAAGGAGATAGGGTGTGCATGGTCATTTCTTAGAGTATGTGATATAACGGATAGTCAACTGCATGTGGACACAACGCCGATTAAATATAACGCGGGCCCCCTGAGCAAAAAAGAGTTCTCTTCGCGTTATAAGTAAAGCATTTGTATTTGTAAAAAAAAGATATACGATTATTTCAAGGCTAATAGTAACTTTCAAATAACAACGCAACAGATTAGCCCCTGCGGCAGTTTCTCCACCAGGACGCGATCTCTGTCCGCCTTTTCAAAATCCCGTCGGTTCCAGATAGACCGTAATATCTGAAAAACGTAATTTAATGTTTGATTACTTGGTAACACAAACAAGTACGATTAGTTCACTGATCAGTCCTTTGGAAACAACTTGAATGTGAAGTGTTAAGCTGAATGGAAGCTGTGCCGATTCGGTGGAAGCAGATGATCACTGAGTAGCAATGTAAAAAGTTGAAACAAGCCAATATTTACCGTTGACAGCAAAAGAACAACAGTCGACACAGCCGTGTAAGTGCGGCTCGACACTAAAATAAGTAAGCAACGGCTTAAAAAATATATGGGGAGGGAAGTCAATATACAAATTTGTCTAACCTAAGATACTTGGTACCAGGCTGTGAACACTTCTCAAACATACGAGCGAACTGCAGGTGAAAGTCATCTGCAAAATAGCTTCACCAGTTTACAATTACCACTTCATTACGTTTCCTTAGTACATAGACAACCCAGAATAACAACATTCAAACCATTAAAACACCAGCTCTTCAACAGAAGATTCACAGCAAAGTGGGCACACACAAGTACACCAGACCGACAACAGCCAACTTGACGGTACCTCTTTCATAACGATTATAATATTCGAGAATTGTCAGAGTATGTCTGAGCGAATGCGGAGTCAGACAACCACCAAGAAAGGAAGTGGGGAGATTAAAGATAAACCTACACAATAACTGTCCAACCCGATTGGCACCTACGGTCTTCACACTGCGACCCCAGGGTACTACGTTGCATGTCTACAGCGGTAGCACCGCAGAATCAAATCTACCAAGCTGACCCTCAAAATGTCCCGTCCAATGTTATAACCTTTTTGATTTATTAGGTGTGTGTACCATACGCATCTCTGACAGCTTAACTGACAGAGAGAAGCCCTGGACCAATAATACAGATAAACTTGAGGAGTCCGTTGGTATCCCGTGAAGAAATAGCGGTTTCCATTTTCTCAATTTTCTTCATTAGCTAAGACCCATGATCGGCGATCAGGCCAGGCTTCTGCTTTCTACCGAAATCCATCCTAAATTTGTAATATGAATTGCCAGGAAGAATGTTCCGTCTGGCACTTAACAATTCGAAGAACTCCTTAGAAATCGAATATCTGCTTAACCAACGAACTACCACACGACGCATGCCATGGTGGTACTCGCTTCATGGATAATCTGTGAGCTTTGGGTCCAACATCTACTGTGGCGTTCGGAGTTATAACTGTTGGGCTCGTATTCTAGGCCAGCTTGGTACTTGTACTTTACTGACGACAGCCAGCTGCAAGCCACTGTGACCGGCGGGATCGTTGACCGGCGAAGATCATAGCGAAACGAAAAAGTGCCAACGCACAATCTGAATCCAAGTACGTACCCAAATAAGAACGACAGTTCTGAACGAAGCCACACTACTTATCAATAACAATTATATGGTTTGTATGAGACGAGGTGTCATTCGGAGAAGGCGGGTGCCAAACATAACAATGATGCACACGTTGTCTACAACTTATGCTGCCTAGAAATAGCCTACGCTCGACACACACTTGCAACAGCCGCCCATCATTATCCAAACAATGTGACGCCAGCCGAAATCTACCGTCTAAACGAGACTCAGCCTCATCAAGGCGACCGACTTAGGCATTCATACCTCCGGCCAAAATCACTACATCCGACACTACTTGCCAACCCAAGGAGAAGGACCAGATCCGAGTAAAAGGCACCCCTGACACCCAAGTCACTGCAGTCAACGGGAATATGAGCAGACATAATAGAAAGATTTCTGGAGAGTTGGTTTCCAGAGTTAGTCGGGGAAAAAACCGCAAAGCAGACAGCACAAAGCCTATTGCTAACAGGAAACCAATCTACCAATGCAGCTGCGGCCGTCGTGCTGAAGACTATATTTATTCCACGCTGGCCGGTGGCGGCGATCGTAGTCATCCGAATTGTACAACCAGTATCGAGTATATAGAGTACGTGCTGTCCTGGATCCTGGTCCCTGAACTGGAGCAAACATCAACGTTCGACAGATCTAACGTCCGTCCGAGAGCGGCCTGTGGACCTATCTGATTCAAAGTGTAAACGCCGGAAGCGTCTATAGTTATTCGTATTCTAAGCCTAGGCGAGGGACGAGGGAGGCCGGAGGGCAAAAGATGGGACTCGCCGATACAGTGATACAACGATCAGCTCTATCTTTTGTGGGATCTGTAGAATAAGTACTGAAAGTGGGGGTCGGGAGGGGTCTGAAATCTAAATTAGACAGAATGAGGATGGGGTCAGCAACAGCACGTTTTCGCCCAACATGTAGTGTTCAGCAGAAAGGGTAAACCGATTTATACTGCGACCGAGGCAGCATGGAATGTTTGGTGTTGTGAATATTTACGGTTGCATGTGGGCTGAAATACTGTCAAGACGCATAGACCTAAACAGAAGGACGATCAAGGCTATCAACCAGTCTTCGGCTCAAAAACCCGTACTGCGAAGCAGTGAGTGGGTGACAGTGTACTAAAACTAGCACTGCACTCAGAAGATGCCAAACTTCTTCCAGTTTGCAACTAGGATGGCTGGAAGATTGTGGTTCGTCAGGCCTTTACCTACTGACATGCCCAACATGAGTGACTCTGTCGGTGTGATTATCATAGTCCAGTTTAACCCAGTCGAAATGCGAGAGCCGTCATACCGAGTCCAGCCTCGTTGAACAACAAAAGCACTTTGTGCTAATCGTCTTGCATTGCCAAGTCAATCGCGAAAACACGTTGACAGTTTTTGAAACAAGAGTCCAATGTTAAAATATTACCGATATCGACGGATCGGCCGAAAATAGCGATGGCCTGTTAGGGATACCTGGCTAGTCATTTTCTAAGAAGGCAGTTCGGTCAATATAAGTTGATATACTTCTAACTGACTGTAGGAATGCTGCACTAAGCACTACTTTAGCGTAGAGTTGAATAGCGTCGTTTTTCACCACACCGCCAAATCGCTACGACGAGAGAATACGGTGCGGTTGATCACTCAGTCACCCATCCACCACAACAGGAAGACTGCCGGTAAAACGGAAGACAATCCAGCGTGTATCAAAGCAACTCTAATGTATAAAACGCACTATGTTTATAGTGAAAGCTGATCAGGCCGGGTTGACATGATTACAAACAAAAGGATGTCGGTTGAGTGCGGAATAATGGCTGGTCACTTCTTGACATGTCTAAATCATCCAAGTCAACGCGTCCCCGATTACTAAGAGAATGGATTACCGCTAGCAGCCCTATGGCTGCCAACCACTGACGCTAGCTTTTGGGCACGACCAGACACAAATAACCACAGTAGAATACTCAAGACGACTTATATTCAACACTATGAGTGGCCACGTTTAGTAGTAGTAAACTAACTACGCCCTCACATTTGTGTTACGAACGCGCTCCTTGAAATTCAAAGAGAAAGACCTCTACCACAACGGATGAACTAAGTTCGTTAAGAGCCCCTAGCTGTAGATATAGAGACCAAGGTAACATGCTGCGCACACCAATACTGCTGGTAACGATTTCCAGATATATAAACCGGTAAACATCATTTAACATCAATCTGTGCAACCACCAGTCTCGCAAAAAATGTCTTCAGTTCAGAGGCCATAAATGACATTCTGAAATGTATGGGGGAATGTGAGATATAGCAACACGTAATCCAGATAAAAAATGATAAAGCGGACCGCGTCCAACCTACCAGTCGGACCACAGAAGTAATGATGAACTCTGGCGAAAAACTAGAATAATGGCTCCATTACCGGAGGCAGAACAAACGCCCATAGTAAATGATATACCTAGAAAAACGAACATGAACAGTGTGAACATAACGAGGTTAAAAATCCACGCGAGGGAATTTTGAAAACGATGATACTTACATTCCGAAAAGTAGGCCACCAAAATGAGCGGCATGATCGATGGGGCTGCGATGAAAGATGAAAGCAGCAAAAAGCTCCAGGAAAAGGAGAGTCCATGCAGCATTCTCAGCTTTGAACGAATGAGGTAGTATATCCACAACGAACGGTACGCAGAGACGAGCATGTGGTTGGAGAAGACAGAATGCACCCAGGACTGCACAAATCGCGCCACTAGCTCCCAAAGAAGGAATAGGCGACCGGTATATGGCCTTGTTCAGAAGACTCATAAAGCTAGCGAATATTCCTGAGGGAAGATATCAAAGAAAACAGGATGGTTTAAAGCAGTAACCAACATACCAACATAGGAAATCAATAAAAACAAGTAAGCGAATACAGGCGAACCAGCAACATATGTTCAAGAATATTGTGATGAAGATCAAACAATATGAAGCATGAACTGGTTTACCCAGTTTGGCCTCCATAGCCGCAAAAATTTACGCCTTATAACAGTAGTTTTTCAAACTTAAAAAGTATTGTTTGAAACGTGATCATTTTGAACATATCTGAAACTGACAAACTGAGTAGCCAACCGGCTTAAAGTGTTTCCAGCATTCAGTGACTGCAATCCCAACATAAACAGACTTTGACAGATAAACATGCGTCTGAAATGCTATGATATGTGGTTGTGCAATAACCCAACTTACCGCCACCCAGAAAAACCGAGAGGAATTCTCCTGAACCGATAATCCCAATAAGAGTTGGTGTGAAGCTATGCAGGACGTACATATTGATTCCAAGATGCAGCAGACTGTGATGGGAAAACACACTCAGAAACATGGATAGGGCGGGAGTTGCTAAAAACGTGGGAAATGTCCACAAAATCAGAACAACTCAGTAGTATGCTGGATTACAGTCTTGTACAAGTTTAATGGAGTCTGTAAAAGCATACTAAATCTGACTTAAGCTCACGACGATTCGGAAAAATAAAGAGGACGTGAGGGTGGTGAAAGTTACAGATAATCGAATAGAAAAAAATAGAGCAGTGACGAAAGCTATTAGCAGTACGTCTAACAGGCTTCGAGTAATGTGGATAGTTGCCACATAGGCCCAAATATAGAAGTCTGCGACGCCCAAAAGAAATCAGACGTTTCCAAAGAGTTGTGGAGCCATAATTAACGTTTTAAACACCTACAGCGTGAAACAGAAAAACGTTCCCAAAAACAAACGATTACTTGATCTGTGCGATGTCGTCGTGTTCTAAATAGAGTTGGAGGGTCTACTGTACGTTGGTTTCGGTCTTCACATAACTTTTGACGAAACGTTAAGCGTAATTGAAACTTCAAACTGCTGGACGATTTCCGTAGCAATCTAGTGCAGGGTGCACTGAACAACACAGATGGATGGAGTTCATCCGGAGGACGTATGAGCCGAACTACTACTTGCCACCGGTCCCCAATGGACTACAAACTCCATGCTTCGCTCCAGTGCCTTGTATGTTAGGCTACTGAATCGAAGGCTCCGGATGGAACAACCGGGAAGCACGCTGGCTTCACAAAAACCGTGAATTTTATCTCACGTTTCTACTGCAATTATTTGGCCGAGGTGCCGGCCGCCAGTTTCTTTAATGTCACATTCTACCGCATCACAACGATTTGTCGCATCCCACCGTAACTGTTGAATTATTTGCTACTTAATGACCTACCGACCCCGCTTTCAGACACGTATAGGAGACTTGAGTTATTTGGTGCTCGTAACACAGGTCACAGTCAAACAGCAATGTGTTGTTGTTGCCTGACCGACACAAACCTCCAGTTGTTTCGGTTAGTAAGTCATAATTGCTATCATCATCATCATCATCATCATCATGGACAGCAATATATCAGTGGTTCACACTGATGCTTAGCTGTCACACAACCACGAAGAAGAAGAAGAAACAAATCCTGTTTAGGAAGAGAGAAGAAAAAAGGGAAAGGGAAGGGGACTTAGTCACTAAAAATAGCTAAGTTTCTATTCAAACATACAACATCAAGGCGCCTACACCTTGCAAGCAAACAACCTATGCATATGAATCAGCAGACAGCTCTTGCATGTTCATTGGAGACCCATGTCACCAATATGAGATGTCTTAATTAAACACGGCTTCCGTATTCTGACACAATGCTTAATTTTCAATCTCCGTCGGCTGTTCCATAGAGCGCTGGTCTGGAGATTCTGCAGCACAGACAACTGGTGAAGCAAGTGTGGAAATTACCCTAAGTGCATACGCATAGAACGCCCTACAGGATCAGATATCCGTCAATAGGCATCTCTGCGTTGCAAGACTCGGAGAAACAGTTAAAGCATGGACAGACGCCCATCACACACTACTTATCACTTCGGCATATGCTTTCACAGACCGTAACCTAGATGCAGTCAAAGATGACGTCTGTCACCAGCTAGCTAACCCTCGGCACAACGCGCACCTCAAAGAAATTACAATAGGGGTTAGAGACTTGGAAGCCCTCGTCGTTAGCCTAGGTGAAGAATAGCGTGACTTAGGTAGTCAGTATTCTTACGATCATTGTGGATAACACAATGGTTGTTGCATCTCTAGCAAGTTTCAACGTTCATTGCTCTAAACGTCAATGCGCCACCTGGCGACCATCATCTCCAGGTTAATCAAGGACACAGACTGACCACATAACCGTCAGCTATCGGTAGTGCAGCTATTTTCAACACTGTAAGTCAATCATCTACAGCACCTGTGTGGATTCTGATTATGTGCCAGTATTTTTTACGTTTTGGTGGGGGACCACTTCATCACCAAGCGCAAACGGAAGGACCTAACCTAACAGAAACACAAACGCTTTGAAACCAGTAAAGCGCGTTTATCCCTAGTCTTGGACCCCACTCAATGGACGACATTGAGTCACACTCCGCATGTAACGCATCAGATACTGTCCCGTGAAGCACCACTGGTAGTTAGGCTGCTAACTACCGGGTATCTATACGATAACTCGAAATTTTGACGCCCGTCTGAATAACACATTTAGTAGCGGGTATAACCCAGTTCACAAGACTAAGCGCACGAAGCTCCGGAAACAGTTACAAGTGGATTACAAGGCCCGGTGTGCACAACGAGCTGTTGAGATGGAGGCAACAGCTGTTAATGGCACTCCAGAAACCTTTTCTATTCCATCCGGGCAACGAATAATATGAAGCCAAGTTTTATCAAGGCAACCTGTGAAGTCTATGGCAACCTTATCCACAATCTGTAACGACACTTAGAATGTTAGGCTAAGCAGTTCCAATAGCAGTTCAACTGACCAACCCCACCGTTAACCACTTCGTCGGACACATTCTGTACTCATTGGCCTGTCACCTCTCCTTCACCCTCAGGTCAATGATATCGTTCCAAATGACGAGAGTTGAATTAATATCACTGCCTGTTCCAAAAAGGCTCATGCATTTTTTGTGTCAATCACCAAGGAATTAGCCTGATTCCTATCGCGTCGAAATTACTTGCAACTGTATTCCATTAACTAAGCGTAACGCGTGAACAGTGTCAGCGCGGAGCATGCTGGGTTTCTCCTGAGCATTGGCTGAACTGACCGCATCTTCACATTCGCCAGAAGCTTGAACGTCGATATTCATATAGAAGGCCGATAGTTGCTGTCTTTTTAAACATCAAAAGGGGCCTCTGGGTCAGTTGACAGAGTTGGGTCCTGAAAGTGCCTATTGAGAAGTCATACGTCCAAGAAGTGTGTCAATACCGTAAAGGTAATCTGTGGTCCAACCTCGGCAAAGTTAACACCTACGACAGTTTATCACCAACCTTCAGCATCTCAAATGGGCTATGACGAAGCTGTCTAGCCCCTCTTGTTCATCCAATTTTGCAGTGGGAGAGAACCTGGAGCATGGTACGAGAGACCGCAAGTATGATGGTGTGGAAATGCCTTCAGGTGCTACGCTTTGCGACTTGGAGTATTGTTGGGAGGCAGATTCATCAAAAAAAATCTAGTCAGGACATTGGTGACGGCTGATGAAATCAGTCATCATTGCAAATCAGTCAGGCCTTCGGTGACGGCTGACGAAATCAGACATCAACAAAGCACCGAGGGGCACATCGGATCAACTAGCAGGAGACGTGAAAGTAAGCGTGGGTGTCGCGCTGGCCCGAGAAACCAAGGACTATGGAATTGGCCTTACTTGGCCACTTGGTAGCGAAGTGGCCTAAACAAGCGGACAGTGATTCAACAAGTAAATGGCCGTATTTGGCCACTATTTCATTCATTTGTCGAATTGGTAGTCGGTAATACAGCGTGTTTTTCCGCAAACGTGTTCTTCTTATCTCCGTGCAAGTAGACTGGGTGAAGCCGCATAGCAGGGACCCAGGTCTAGCAGTCAAGCCGTATTAGAACTTTTGGCAGAGGAAAGGCGCTTTATATCAAGTATGTAGACGACACTGCCCTAATCTGGGAGGGTTCACGAAATACCCGGAACGTCTTAGACGGAATGCGAGTTCCAGATTGTGAGACTGACAAGAAATTGTATTTCCTAGATGAAAGACACTGTTGCAGAATTGGCAAGACCGCGCGGCTGCTCTCATCGTTAGTGTTAAACCGTTAGAGAATGTTGAAAAGCTCATACTTTTGAAGCCGTATCTATACGAATGGGATGACTGATAAGAACATACCTCAGAAAGCTAAATCGTGGACGCCGTCTGTCAATTTGCGCGTCTGTAACATTGACAGGATCTCGGTCTTTCAGTGAAGGGCCGAGTACTTAATGCCACCAAACGAGCAGCCTTAATGTACGGTTGCGAAACCTCGCTTATTCGAATGCGGCATGATCACAACGTACAGTTTCGACTAACAGCACCTACAACGCATTGGTGGCATGAGGTGAGAACAGTGTCAGCAATGACGAAATTCGATGGTGAATCGTCAGAGCAGACAGATTAAAAACATCAATCAGCATGACTGCATCGTCACACAGCTGTTGCCGCTTGGGACACATAAAACCCACGCCAACTCACTACTTGTCATGCCGAGTTTTGTTTGTGAGTGGTGGGTCAACGTGACAACGGCGTCCTGATAATCGAAGTATGAATGAGGTTCTGCGGATAACGGTGCTAACACCAAACCGTGTTTAAGAAGGTCGTACGCCTAAGGAAAAACGAACAAAAGTAATAGGAAAGTGGTCCGACATAGTGTAAGGCCGGCCAACCTGTTACCGTCCCAGGGCACCTCCGTCGTGAGAAACTGTTCAAATCGGCTGAGACTTTTTCTATACTGCCAGGCACATATGCGAACCTAACTCTTTTCCATGAGGTGGTGGGGATGTGTGAACATTATGTACCCTATAAATAATCTGAAAATTGTCGTCCTAATCGCACATGTTTTTGGGGCGGAACAAAGCTCTATATTTGAACGCATCTTTTTGGCTTGCCTTGGGAGCGAATACGGGACAATCGCGCTACTATTCAGGACCGAGGTTTTCGTGTTAACTATTACCATGACGAGAATCCGCATTTTGCCAAACGAATTACAATAGCTAGGACGAACCAGCGTACCGTTTAGAAGGGTTTATAACACATAGCAGACGTCAAGGAAGCTACTGTTTCGACTTAGTGTCCTTTCATTTGCTTCGAAGTTAATCATCACCGCCGTCTTAAAACAACGCGATATTTTACCCTTTTCATTTATTGTGCGACGTTTGAAATCTTGTGTCACTTCAATGGGGTGTGCTCCTCGTTCTGAACGACAGCTATCAGAACAACAAACATTGGGGTATAATATGCAAATTCGTTTGCGAGTAATATAGTGCGTACATCCGGGAATTAGAAAGCTGGTCACAACGCCAGGAAGGCCAGGAACTAGAAGCGACTGTTGGGTCCGTGTGCATACACTATGGGGGACGTGCCATCAAGGTGAATGACAATGTACTGCTGCCCATTGTGTCCGGGTACAGGTCAGCCGCGCAAATGAGCGTACGCTTTCGCTGTCCAATGTTTCCACAAACAGTGAGCGATTCAGTGCGATATACAACTTTGCAGGACAAGCGTCCATTCCAGTCGCAACGATTTTACTGGCTTTGAAACGTAACAATCAATCGTGTGTGCCTTTTTTTAGGAGAGCTAGAC
>LUCH01004578.1:26715-41099 GCA_013368495.1 Paragonimus heterotremus | reverse complement strand
GGAATGTCAGACGCGGAAGGAGGTGGTGTTGTGTCCAATCGAATTCAAGTGAGCCATGCAGTAGGCCAATCAGATTGCTCTGACCTTCAAGCGGTCGATAGCACATGCGGGCATCGGCTGCCTGTGCCGCGTGGACTGAGAGTTTTCCGCAACTTTACTTGAAGCGGTTGTTCTAATAAAGCTTACTTACTACTGGTATTTTCCGTCGTTCTTGAATACAACAATAGGTTACTAATCTCATACTGGTTGTCGAGAACCTAGATAGCCATATATCGAAAATGTCAAAAACGATTCGAACCACTTGTGTAAGAAGCACAAACTTGTGTAATGATGACGTTATGTAGGTACGAAGAAGTTCGGTGAGCGATAAGTCAACCGAGTCAAAATACAAGTTTAGCTCTGTCCAATCCATCTACGCTAAGTGAAACTATGTTTTAAGTTAGTGCTACGCTACCTTTTACCATCCTGGAGCCACCGGTATATGTGCAATAACTAACACAGAGTACTTTCAGAAGGCTGTCGTTGATCCACTCAGGAGTAATATACCCAGCACCAAAGTCACAGTGCACTAATCACACTCCATGCCAATGCACACAGAGAAGAATGCATTAATTTTCTCTACAGATTATGTTTAAAGCTGATTCATAACTAACGTTAGCGGTGCACCTTGTTTTGTCTTAACTTTACTTGCATCCGGGCACATTTATCCAGACTGCGAATGTTTGTGACAAACTGTCGGATCAACAGAAAATTCAACCCTATGATTAGTTACATCAACGACAGATAGATTAGTAAGTGAATACAGCCAGACAAGATTGCATATCACGCTTATATACTGCCAGTTGCATGTCTAGATGAACACTGTCGGTTATTAGGTTTACTACCACCCCCATAACATATAACCCGGAAACATCCTGACACAGTATTGCAATTTCGTTTTTGATGTTAACCACTGCAGTGATGACAACCTCCGTGAAACAGTGAAAAGTGAGCGCCCCACTATTATTGCTGTGAATTTAAGAACGTCTTTGAGACAAGGATTATTTATTCGGGAAAACAACCCATGGGTTGTGCGTTTCAACATGACAACAGACAAAAACACTCATCTGTATATGGTACTGGGTCCAGACGGTCACAGTTGCCACATACGTCAACAGCCACTTACTTTACGTTTCTTTACGTGCCAAGAACCATTTCGTGCGACGCTGCACTCCGATGTTTCTTCTTGTATTTTCCCTGCAATTACTTCAATATCAAAATCTATGCTCTGGCACCCACTATTGAAAAGCAGTGGTGTGAATAGTATAGCACGATCGCTACCCCTCACTACAGTAGTAGTTGTGTGAGTAGTATAGTGCGCTTGTCCTCACAACATTATATTGAACTTAACGCTGTCGAAGTGAGGCCGATCATTCTAACTCGAAGGTGACTGGATCTGGGCAACCGTGTTATCTCTGTTGGTAGACAAAATTACAGAATGTAATTGTCTCAGAATGATTTCGGTCGGGCATGAATTACCTGAAGTTTGCTTAACTCGGCATGGATTATGCAAGCAGTGAGTTATCCATAGAAGGATAAACAAATCGAGAGTAATCGGGCGATTACAAAAGTTATACTATCCAGCTTGTGTTTAACTGAGCTTTTGAAAATTTATTTACATTCCTGATAAATGTAACGTTGTCGAGTTTGTCGATTACGTTAATCCGTTTGCTGTGTTCCTGTTAATTTTCCGTGAATGTTACTGAAACTCATCAGATATTCATTAACCTAATGCGAATTAGATAGGGTTCATCTCTGTTCCATTGTAAGTGTTTTTGTCTAGACAAACATTTAATTTTCTCTAAATTGTTCAATGTTGTAATTGTAAATTCGCATTTGTTCTGCACATATAACATATTCCGATCTGAGTTCTTTACGGTTTATTCCAACCTTTCACAATATGAGTAATTGACGGTTACTAAAGCATGTAGTTTGATACAAAACTAGCACAGTAACCAGTAAGAATGTCTTCCATTTTAATAGTACAACCAATATAATACGTCTGCTGAAACAGTAACGAAATATGGCAATCTCGTGTATCACAACGCAGATACCAAATCAGTTAACGGAAATTAGTAATAGAAAGGCGTTTAAAACGATATGCACTACATAGCTACCTAACAGTTATATAAGTTGCAACGTGGACAACATTCTTCAAAAGAAACACCCAATATTATAATTGGACAAGAAAGCTAATCTATCAGTAAACCAGTTCACGGACCGGTTATTCGAAAGCAAGTGTACTGTTGTTGGTGCAACCAATTGTGGTTAATCGATATCTCTGTACCTGTTTGCGTGTGTATGTTGTGAAAACACTTGTTCGTAAACTTGGAACTTCAATGCGATCCGTATTTAATGAATGTGGGTTGACAATGATTTTCGACTGATAAGACAATATTGAGGGGATTCTTTTTACAAATTCCGTGTCCCTATCATAGATCAATCTAATTAGTCGTGTTACATTTCTGAGTATTCAATGAAAGAGGAAAGAGTGTGAACATAACTAAAGTTTTTGAGTTATGATAGCCACAAACTATTCACCTAAAACATTTCCACTGACGACCCACAAACGACACGCTTAGAAAGACATTATTTCGAGACACATAAAGGGTCAAGCACTTGTGAGAACATGCTACTCACAAGACCCGATAAAGCAATCAATACAACAATCTACAGCAAAAAGAACATGTGGACAAAATGGTACAGATCTTGTCTGATGACATCAAACTAATTCGCGTGGCTGATAACAGAGGTATGAAACTGTAATCGAGGTCAGATTAACCACTAACCAGAAGCTTTTCAAGGCTCAACATCCAATCAATCAGACATTATCTAATCGCTTCAGTTACAAATATTCAATAACTACACACTTGTAAGTGCTACCGAAAATCCATAAGCAAGGTCCTTCAATCAGACCAATCCTCAATATGTGAAATCCACCACACTATACGATTTCGAAATGACTGCTTGAGATTCCAAAGTCGGTTTGCTGACATGTTTGCCGAGACCACTAGGGACGCAGAAATCAGTAAGGAATCATAGTCTCACTTGATGCAGCAACGCCAGTTACGAACTTTTCTGTCATTGTAAACATCACTTGTATTTACGAATAGAGTGACAGATCAGGTATCATCATCTTCATCCCAAAAGCGGCTTTAAAACGGTTACTGTTATGCTGTGGATCTAACTCTCAAGTACATTGGTGACTCTTATCAACAAACAGACAGTGTAGCCATGGGATCCCCATATGGTTTGTTGCTTGCCAATATTTTTATTAGGAAACTCAAAAGTGAGCAGTTCGATAGCTCAATAGAAGGCATATACATTTATAACCGCTACGTAGAAGATATATTTTTACCATCGTCAACTCTTCAGAACAGATACTCAAAATTCTTTGGGCACTGAATCAAGCTCAGAACTCCGTTCTGTTCACGTCAGGGACTGGACCAACCGGTGATTTTCATTTCTTTGACTAAGACTTGACTGGAAAGAGTGAGGGCCAGTTAGGGCTGGTTCCTTATTACAAGTCGAAGTGGAGCGGACAGCACAAAAGTTTTAACAGTGTTTTGCCTCTCAAGGAAAGTCAGACCCTAATTTGTTGCCTCAGTGATATAAAAAGAAAATATATTCGGACGATGCGATTGATTGTGGAATCGAATTTTTGCCCAACTTTAGGGGAAGTCTCCAATTCCCTGAAAAAAAAACCGTTTTGTTTGTCTGGCAAACATTACTATTTTGAGTAACCTTCAAAGTTGGAGGAAGGGTCTGGTGCTTTTAAATTATGGTTCACGAATCTCACGCATCGGCTCAAGTCAGTGGAGGCGCTTACTGATCGTTTATCTACACAGAACTTAGGACCGCCGATGTCGGCAGGTGGGAAACAGTCAGTTGGCGCTGTTGCAGTTGGCATCACAGAGGTTCATTAGAATGTCCTGGTTAGTTTGACGTTTGTTGCCTGATTCGGACGGTACGGGAATCTCTTCAGGATAGGCTTCAGCAGGCAGGAAGAGTCGTAGAAAGGCTGTTTGCTCGTATGCAAACTCGGTACTGTCGAGCGCGAGAGGTGTGTCCAGTTCATGCTTCTAAAGAAACCACATGACGGCTGCTTCAAGAAAATGGCTGAAACGCTGCGGTCTATCTTCAGTGATCAGTCGTCCTTGATCAACACAAAGTACCAGTGTCTAAAACTGGACAAATATGGTGACATTCGTACCCGCTTACTTAACAAAGTCGAGCAAGATCCCACGATGTCTCTTCAAGTTCTCACAGCTGAGTGCCATCGCCAGTCAGTCTCAACCACGACGCTGCAATGATCCAACCTGACACTGGTACCGTACACGCAGTACTTACTGGCCCATTTACATACGGTTCTAGCAAAGGCACGCAAACCGATTATTTCCCACGGCATCCCTGTCCTGACTCATTTCCTGCAGGACTTGTCTCTCACCCTTAGTGTCCAAACAGTCCCCTCCGTCCTCGTACAGACATTGCGACGCCTGGCACTTTCATCAAGACTGTCCTCTCAGAAGGCACAACTGCACTCGGTGTGGTCAACTGGGGCACAAGGACGATTTCTGTCAAACGCGGCACACTGGCAGTGGTTTCTCTAACCCTAATTCGCGGTGCAACCCCAAATTGAAAGCGGGGCTCAGATCCAAATCGATTGGCAGATCCGTGAGTCTGCTGACCACCTTCGAAGTCAACTTTGCTGGTCAACGGAAGTTCGTGTCGGTTATGGTAAATGGCTCCCTAGTTCGAGTGAAGTTGGATACTGCGTCGGATATTACAACCATTTCGAGAAATCTCTGGAGAACGCTAGGTCAACCCCCAGTTCGACGGACGTCTCGATCCAGCACCAGCTGGGTTGCCTGGGAAGTTCCGAGAAGTTCCTTCGTCCGTTGTTCACTGCTGTCATTTGTTGTTCTCTTATCTGCCGTGTCGTTGACCGTTGTTGTATTAGTGTTATAGTCAGTTTACGCGCTCATAGACCGTACATCTGGTTACAACGCCAACACGCCTCGAGAAAACGGTTGTCTACATAGATTCGTCTGGAAAAATATGACAGATAAAACAGTTGCCTAATCGCCACCCGTACAATGTTCTGCATCGTGCGCTTTCAGCAACCACACCTTGTTTTTCGTTTAATGTCTGCTCACTTATGCCTCCCTATGTAAGAGAACTTTTTGTCCGCGCCCAAAACATGCTCCAGTAATCATTTATGTGCTATTTTGCAGCAGACTACATTGAGCGTACGACAGGACGATGGTTCAAAGTGATAAGACAACATCATCCAGCCCGGCTAAGAACTGACGCATTAAAATCGATAACAGATGCCATAATAGCTCACCTTTGCAGGCAAGAATGACTGACTGAATCGATCAAGGTCGCCTACAAAGTTCCGGTCAACCAACCGAGGTCAATCTAAAAACGCTGTGTGGCACCGACGAAGACGATTGCGATTCACTTGCATAATCCAGAGCCGTGTACACAAAAGACGCTGGTTGGGACCCTTAGCCTCCCATAGTGACCAGATCTTGTATCCTTGCATCCTATTCACCAGTCACAAATGTCATAAATTGCTTATGGAGCATCCAGCTAAAAACTACTATGTATACTCCCAGACTGTGAGTAGAATCTATGTAATATTTACTTTATATCTAGTTATTGATCTGATGATGAGATCTCGACAACCCGTTTTCGTCACTTTATCTTCCTGGTGAAATTATGAGACTGAAAGAAAGAAAAATAAAAACAATTTTTTTCAATCATCACCTGCCTAGGCAAATTCGTTTCCGTTATTATTACACACTTCAGATGATAGAGAGGTTTGTATTTATGAGCCTCGCAATATTGATTTGTCAGAACTAATTTGAAATAAACCGTACAGTTTTACAGAAATTAATCAACACTAAAAAATAATTGTACTGACTCAAACTGTTCAGTTATTCTCCTACAAAAATTGACAACGGACACGAATTTCGCTATTGCTAGAGTGTCAGGCATGCGCACCTTTGCACGTCTACTAGTCAACATTAATATTGGTTCAATTATAGAGTTATTTTGGATGAAAGTTCTTTCTCCTCTGGCTTACAATTTTCGACATGCAAGCTGTTAATGAGCGCCGTATATGTGAAATCATGTGAGTTCATTTGTGTGGTAGACAATATATCATTGGAGTGTAAGATTTGAAACGTTGATATGTGTTTGATTTGATTCATGAAACCTAGTTAAATAACCCCGATCAAGTGAGTTGCACAGAGTTTGCGAGAGTCCCTACAGCTATGTAATCATCCCATCCGAATGCAAGACCATAAAGGTTTCGACGTTGTGATTGGCCGTTCTTGAACACACGGTAGTGAAATCACTTAAGTAAATTTTAGGAACCGAGCATAAAATTATCTAAAATCGTATTTGAACCGCGTCTTTGTTTTGGTTAATTGTGAGACTTCTATTAAATAAAACGCCGCGTTCGCATCTGTAAAATTATGCAATTGTTTGAGGTTCGCTGTAGAATATCTTTAGATGATTTACTAGGCTGATGAATACGCTTTTACAGCAGCGGAAAGATTAACCATCGGAGGTTTGTTTGTAGTAAAGTGTTCGATGAAAAATTCACACCCATGTTTTGAACAACAAAACTCCACCAGACTGGTATATATGACGATCTAACTCGTATGAAGAAAATATGGATTACGATCGAGAGAACTATGAGAAACAGAGACATTACTACATTAAACAAACATACATATAGTCAAGATGACGATAACAGCTGCTACCGATACTGCTGGATAAAGTACCAAGTCGGGTCATTTAAAGTTCGTGATAAATTGAACATCACTCACAACTGATTACAGCTGTTGCGTCCCCATACTGGAGCGTAAACATTCAAGCGAACCACACATTAAACAATACTTATGAGTAGTAGATGATTTTGACTCTCATATAGATTGAACGTCATCCACAACTGATCGCAGCTGTCGCATTTCCGTGGACTTTCCAGTCGGCCCCTTTCGGAAAGAAACACTAGACTGGAGTTCCGTTCTCATTAGAGCTCGTCAGTAGTGCCTATCCTTGCCACGGCCGGGACTAGAACTCCGGCCACGCTTTCACGAGACAATCGTGTTTACCACTGCACCACTGACCTCATAATAGGCACGACCGAATTATCACATGTGAACACTCAAACACTTTCGCTTGTGAGTAATGATCAGGTTGCCGGATCGCATCGATAGCGGATACAGTCCTGTTAACTCCAATCAATGACCACTCGACTAGGACTTTGGTCCAAGTTGTAATCACAGAAATCATTGACTTGTTGGACGATATTTTGATTAGTGATGGGTACTGATGAGTGACAACTTCGATCATTCGTGGATGATGTTCAGTTTATGTCAGGTCCAAAATCCCATACTACTCATCAATAAAGTTCCCATTGCTCGATAACTCAAAGATAACAATTGCACCATGAATCTGCAACATCAGATCTCTTCAAATTCCACACACTCGCCGTGTTTTGCCTCTCATCGTAATTTTATCGGGTTCATTATATACCTTTGTGAATGAAGCAATGACACAAAAGAGATCTTAATACAAACCAGAATTTTTAATACTGGAGACTGTAGCTGATTCACACATAATAGACATGATATGATAGATGTCCGAGAGTGTGTAGCTAATTATTGATTAGGAAGGATTTCACACAAGTTTTTGAGTAGAAACAAAGATGTTCTCCTCAACGTCCAGAGGATATATTAGATCTGCAGAATGTTCAGACGAAATGTTAGCGCCGCTGAAATAGCTTTGGTGACAGTTGGAGCTTGATAACAAATGGCTGATTTAAAAACTACGGGTAATCTTGCACTTCATGGATGGTAGAAAATAAGATCTAAGTCTTACAATAAACAAACATTATTTTAAGTAATTTTCAGAAAAATTTGTTGCAGCAAATATAACGTGTCATTATTTACAACGTAACACTGTTAAACAGGTTACACATCCAGTGATTTCGGCCTGATCTAAGTATTTTTAAAATTTCACTAATATCGTGGTTTGGAAAGCACAACTTTTAATGAACCCATTCATTCGTGGACATATTATGATCTATTGTCGGCGATAAAAGGTGGGACACCTGGGGAAGTGGTTTTTATTTACAATAATGCTGACTGTTCCGGTTCATTATGATTTTAGTTTACAAATAGGTATTCAACCGGATTGATCACACTTCCGGTTCTCTGATTTTCTGGACGCCCAGCCAATCATCACCGTCTCATAAATAATAAACCACATCAGCAAAATCCTTTGTAAGAAACAAACAACTCCAATAGAAAACATATTGAAAGTCATTCATGTTAATGAACGGTTTTCTTTTAACCTTCACTGTATTAAGTACGTTTTAAATTGTGTAACCTAAAGGTCAGCTCGGGTGAACTAGATTGACTGAGTATTAGAGTGGGCCTGCGCCAGTAATCAGCATGTGCTGGACAGTTTGGTAAGTTTCCTGCTTGTCAGTTCCTTCGCACAGTTCCTGATGTGGATCATCGCGAATAACGAAGTATTCACCTTTACTTAGTTCACCTGAATGGAAAACAGTTGGTAACCTGACAGCTTTACTGCTGATCTGTGCAGTTAAAGTTGCGTTTTCGATCATATCACTGCCACATACTGTCATGGCTGTCAAGACTGATGATGAACTGAGCGTCGGTTTAGGCGCCTTAAACCACGTTTTGTCATGCCTATCTGACTGACGTTCCTTGAGTTCGTTGGTAGACTGTCGGAATATCATTAAAAACGAGCAGTAAGAATGAGAATGTCATTGAGTTACAATAGTCCAGAGCAGTAGAAGTGATTTGCATTCAAACCAACAGGTTTGAATTAATCCTAACTGCCAAACGCATCATCAACGGCAAGCCCATGCCCACAGTAACTCGGATATCAGAGTTTGACAATTGTCAGAGTGCGGGAGGTAAGAAGTTCTTTACTTCGTGAATCTGCAAATTGAGCGATTTAAAAGCTTTACGGAGAGGAACCAGTCAACGTTTGGAGCGACTTACGAGATAATGTTTCATAGACATTAAGCTGACCAAGTTAACGTCAAACGGTATTAATTTAACTTTTGGCTTACACGATGCATAAAAAACAAAGCGATGACTGGATACTTTAAGGTGGAACAGTTATTCCCTTAAAATTTACCTGAAATTCCTTAGAAGATTTGATTATTCCAACTTTGTATGTACATTCAAATTGTATTATTATCCTAACTTTTCCGAAAAGTATTTTAATAGCAAGCAGACACAAAACATTCACTTAGGTTTTTTTTTGCAAACTGTGCTATTTTACTAATACAATTTCAAACACATCATAGCTAGCTTTGTTTATCAGTAATTAGCTAACGACTTCTCTTCAAAAAACTATAGTCACACTACCAGCTATAAGTGAACACTTCGGAAAAAGTTAGAAATTCGTCGTCCACTGATATCTCTTTTTTCATGATAGACTGTAAGCACAAAACTTAAACCTAATTAGACCAAATTGTCTTGCTCTCTTTCCCCCTGTGTGTGTGTGTGTGGTTCCAGTCACCAAGTTGAGAAGCGGGACTTGGGAACTGTTGGAAATTTCGCGATTTTCACAGAGTGGATAGGTATTAGTTTATAAAGATATTAGAGACGTTAAACGTCTCTACACTTTCCTCTAATCATCAGCTAGGATAATTTACAAAGACTAAGAGAAACTAGTCAGCCACTGGAGCATGTGCCAAGTGTAATCGAGCCCAAAGTAACGCGCGTCATTTGGCTTTCAACTGCACCAGTATGCACCGTTCTCATCAAAGATGCTCCAATTTAGGACGAATTATATGGCTAAAGTAATTTTCGCCTACTGTTCCATAATCTTTTTCTACTCTTGTAGTAGTGATGCATGTTCACGGTAAATAATTTTGGCGTGAACTGTTGTTCTTCCTCTTGACAGTTTATACTATAAATGACCTGCGCAAATATCGCTGAAGATTGTCTATCTCACTGCAACATCAACGATTTACATTCAAACAGACATGCCTAATATAGTCTGGTTTATTCTAATCTGCTAATTTGTCAGTCTTTCAACAATTATCTTTGTTTGCTCAGTATATCTGCTACTTTTATCTACATGCCGGAAACGTAATGAACAACGTTAAAAGATGTCATCTATCTTGTTCCAGTAGGATGTAGATTTTATGATGATCAAGATATAAGTAGGCGTTTTTTTATAGTTTAAATGCAGTAAAATTATTTTATCTTTCCAACTTTTTCATTTCTTTTTTATACTTTTCCTGTAGATAATTTACAACTGTGTTTGGTTGGTGTGACCCCAACTGAGTCTAACTACTTAGTGTTGAAGGCCTAAACCCTTGTTCACTTGAGCAAACACACATTGTATCAACCTGTAGGATTTCCCTACAACTTTGGTGTTTTCAGAGTAATAATCATCTTGCAGTTAACATATCTTTGTTCGCCATCTCCCCGTTTTATCCATTTTCTAATGAATTTGTCTTAAGATTAATAAATGAATTTGTACTAGGAAACTTTCACATGTTGAATACATTACATCCTGTCTTGCTTGTGCATTTAGAAATACTTGAAAACTCACTGACAAACCAGTCAACTTACACAGACGGACAATTTAAAACACCGCGTTCCCTTGATCCATTTCACCAGTAACGATAGAAGACATACGTCGCGAGATGTTAACATATCGTTTGCTCTATTCGGACACGAACGTAAAACATTGAAATATATAGGACATGCGGATAACAACAACAATAGAAACAATCAACGATTGGGTTTACACAAAACAGGGACTGTTATCAGTTCCAGGGCAGACTAACTGCATGAGTCAACAGTGTATGCCAGCCTCTGTAAGCGATATGTAGATGATATTTTGATTTTTACCGCTAATATTCATTTTGTTACACTTTTAAACTTATTTAATTGTGCTCATCCTAATCTTTCTGTTTCTCATGAAGAGGAAGCAAACAATGGTTTATCTTTTCTAGACATTTCACTCATTAGACGACAGACTGGCTCACTACAACGCTCAGTACACCGTAAGGCTACTTGGAGCGGTCAGTATTTGCGTTTTCTTCTTTTGCACCAACCACTTATAAACGAGGCCTAGTGAGAACCCTGTTCCATAGAGCCCCGACAGATATACACGGATGACTGTTTGCAAGGAGAGGTGGACAGAGTGAACAAAGTGTTACTCACCAACGGCTATCCTGAGAAGTTCATCGATGTTCACAGTCAGAAAAGACTGATCAAGATTGCCGTGAGTACGGTCCCTAAGAAGCAGGTCTTTTTGAACCTTCCTTTCAAAGGTGATCATATCACAACTGATGTAATACTAATGAGTAGTTTGGCAGATTGATGACTTTAGATGAGACCCAACTGTGAAAAGTCAGGGTTTCGGCTGGATTCGTACCAGCGACAGAAACACCATGCATGTACGCGGCAAGCGCTCTACCAGCTGAACTATGAAGCCACGCCAGGAGCTCGGAAATTTCACTGATGTGAGTCAAAAATTACAGTCTGCTCTAACTCGTACATACCCGGCGGCTGAACTACAGTTGCTACTCACGACCAGGAGTGTCGCTCAGCTAAATCACAATCGTGTCCTACCGAAATGTTCTGTCTCACATGTAATCTATCAGTTCACTTGCAGTTGCGGTGACGTTTATATCGGCAGAACAAATTGGTGTCTACGACAAAGAATGGCTGAACATATGCCCAAATGGTTGATGCGCCCCATGACGCAACAGGCAATGGCAACAGAACGAGTTAGACGAAATCCGACTTCATCCATAGCAAAGCACATCATGGAAACAGGTCACGTTGTTGACCCCGCCAATTCGTTCCAAGTGTTGTTGCGTAATCGGAATCCGAAGTTGCTTGCTTTCTCCGAAGTTATGCTAATCACTACTCGCTGTCCGGTCCTGTGTGTGTATAAACTGTTGACTCCTGCAGTTTATCTGCCCTGGAACTGATAACAGTCCCTCTCTTTTGTGTAAACCCAATCGTTGATTGTTTCTATTGTTGTTGTTATTCGCATGTCCTATATATTCCAATGTTTTACGTTTGTGCTTGAATAGAGTAAACGAAATGTTAACATCTCGCGAAGTGTCTCCTATCGTTACTGGTGAGACAAACGGACAAATTAGCAGAACTTATTTATAGAGATATGAGCCCAACTGAACATGTTTAAAAAGCGCAAACAAACCTCGTTCTGTAACATGTTTCTAGGTTGGGAGATAAGCTTCAACTGTTTCAAGCCTGACTAAATTCCTCGTGAATCTAAAACTCAAAATTGTACTTGTTTACATTTCTACTGTGGTGTAATATTTTCTCAAAAATGACAACCCAACCATACTTTCAGAATGCTTCTCTGAGGTATCCCGAATCACTTTTTGATGGCTGAAGCAAATATCCAACGGAGGCATCGGGCGGTCACAGAACTCTTAACGCTAAGGCGGGTTACCAGAAAAGACTTCCATAAGGTCATGATGACTATGTATGAAGGCTACTGCACATAACTGTCTACAGTCAAGCTTCAGACCACGAAGTTTGGCCTAGATAAGAGGTCCATTTCATATAAGTCAAGCACAGGAGGGTCTGTGGTGTCCAGCCTCAGTTAAACCGTTAATCCGCTGCAAAATATATTTGCAGAGGACTTTTGAACATGTCTGCATGAGGTGGCAGACCTGGAACATTTGTTTGTCCACGATAGATACGTTTATTCGTGCACATTTAATGAGGTCTAATGAGTGTGCACGTTTGGTGTCCCGAGTGTCAATGCTGAGAATGAAACAGCACCGATTTCAACGTTCATGAGAAAATCTCGAGGTGACGCTGATAGATTACACACATTTTAATGGACACTTATTTATCGTGGATTATAAGCTGATCCACCATTATGGTCATGAAAATGGGACCAGCTAAAAGATTGGGAGTGCAGTGGCTGCCCGCATCCCAAGAGCTTCAAACTCCAGATCAATGATGACGAAGTCCTGTGTCTTATCTCTTGGGATGTTGATGGTACGACCCAACTTAACTGTGTATCCTACAAGACAACAATAACAGATACCCTCTATGTAGGACTTACTGCTTGATGTTCAATTTAATGGAACGAAAAGACCGGAATAAGATTGTATGCCGGTACCTGGATTATTTGCCGCAATTCCCCAGGTAACACGGTTCTAGTGTCAAAAAGTGTCATTCGCAAATACGACTTGAAGAGGTTTGTCAACCGTCGAATACGTCCACGCTAACCCAGTACGATCTTCAGCCGTTAGCCTATATGAAGTGTTACATGAAAAATGCGTTTGTTTTGATGAACGAGTAAAGTCAGGTATGGAAGTGTGATTGACCAGGTATGGTAAGGATTAATAATTGAGATGTGTTGAACAAGCACATACGATAGGAACAGTGTGTAGCGGGTTTTAAGGAAGATGTTGACGAAAAACCACTGTTCGTCATTGAGATATTTTGCCACACACACGGGGTTCAAACTATTCGAAACATCATCAATACAACTTGCGCGGTTTCTCTGGACTACTGCTAGTGGTATCGGACTGCGAGGACAGACAGTTTTACCGTAAGGGTAAAATACATGATGTCCGTCTGAATAAGGTTTGCGAAGAATTTAGTAGTCGAGGTAGTAAACTGATCGATTTGCCAAACAGACCATTTAGTGTTCCCGACCAATATCAGAAATAACAAAACATTCAGAATACATAGGTCAATCAGAAATTCCTTGAAAGTATATTTTTTGAAAAACGTCAATAAAAACTATCTGCGTGCTCACTGTGTATTAAACTAAAAAGTACTAAGCATCGTAATTCGCCTTAAACCAACCATGTGTGTTGAAGAGCAACTGTAAACAGTGGAACATTCAAGAAAGAACCCGCTCTGAATCCAACGTGGTTTTTCTTCAACAACCAAAAGGTACACATCGTCACAGACAACAATTCGGACTAAAACACGTAGAATCTAATATTGCAACTCATTTTGGCCCGTCAATTACATACTACAAATATATAATAAACTGACCAGAGGTAAACCGTTCAAACGTAGAGAACATTCAAAATAAAAATATTTACGAGATATCGTTGGAAATTGGACAATAACGTGGACACCGCGCACCTTCACATCGAGCGAGTTGGATGACACAAAGTATTTCAAATAAGTTTGAACTTTTAAAGTTAACCGAAGCAATGACAGCTAATCAGTAGCCAAAAAACAGATGTAGGCAAAACATTCCCCTCTAGTATGCCATGAGTGCATGTTTTCTGTCATTGTTTTCACTTTTAGCCGATCAAT
>LUCH01004578.1:11715-25648 GCA_013368495.1 Paragonimus heterotremus | reverse complement strand
ATGTTCATGATATTGAAGCATCATCCCATCGCGCAGCAGACAAACGATTTGACGAAAATCACAGGTTTTGTTCATGTCGAATTTACATGAACACAGTATGCGCACTTCAGGGTTAGCATGTCGAAATCAACACATAATTGTTGAACTTTCCTTGACTCTAACGTCCCTATTTTCACAAATTCACAAACCAGACCGGATATAATTTCGACTCATATTTACATAAGCGATATGGTTATTTAAGGAAATTCAGGTCATTCACATAATTACAAATGTGGATGGGACGGTGACAGGTGAATCCGCGACTGTCATTAGTTGAGAGTTTATATTGAAGCTAGCACCATATTGAGCCATGTTTTGTTGTTAACACTTCAGAGGAAACTAGCAATAAGGGAGTGTTGTGTTCGTATTCGTGTGCTATTAACAGTAAGCCTTACTGGCAATGACAACAGTAGGGAGAACATGTGACTCAGTAGAATTACAAAGTGTATTCTGACCAGCAGTAAGGAAGTACCTCGTTGAATTGAACTGCAAACAATTGGCTAGCCAGTATTGTTTTTCGGTGCTAGCTTTTCTTATGGAAAATATCAAACTGACGCACAGCACCTGTTTGTCGTTGATCTCACTAACATAGCAACTTTAAGTGTGTTACGAGGTTAATACTACCAAGTTTGTCAGCTTTCGGTACATCTGTACTGACCGACATGTCATACACATTTGTACCAGTCATGGCGTTTCCTCGTCTTCAAATCAGCAGTTTACGTATCTTGTAATCTCCAGGTATCTCTATTCTTCACTTTTATTTAATCCATTACCTCCTATTCCGTTAATTACTCCTGGCATTTGACGAGTATGACAGGATTAGATATGAACTCATAATTAACATTGTGTGTTGTCTGGGAATCAACGCCATTTGCAACTAGGTTCCTTTCGAAACTAGTTGACTAAAAGTTCAATGAGACTGCGAAAGCTGTGATCGATTGTAAGTGGTTTTCAATCGAAATCAAACAGTTTTATTTCAGCTCTTATGTGGTAATTACTTGTATGTTTCTAAAACCACGCTCATAATAATATAAGAAGAAACTGCTGACTTGTTTTCCACACTTAGATGTGTTCGTTTCTTTTAGTTATATGTTATTAGAATAGTTGTTCATTTCAATACGTTTCACATATTTGGTCTACGTTTCTGACTCAGTATTGTTACTCCGATGAAAGACGGTTGAGAAATCTAGAGAACTATCTTTCGTACTTTCAGTTTCAGACATTTTTATTCCCTTGAATTCTTTCACAAAGGATGGTTGCTGCAGGTTTTGGTTGAAGCTATTTTGCCTTCCGATACCATATTATTTGGCTACGATCCTACCTGATGATGGACTGCATTGGATTTAACTAACACTTTTCAAAGGATTGTTCATTACGCTACTTCGATGCAACTTCTTCATTCTTTTCTGAAAGTGCGTTTGTCTCAATCGAAGCCCTAGTTTTGTAACTATACTGTTTTGTACGTATTCCGAGTCTTTGAACCAATGATTATTAAATCGATATCTTCCCGGCATTTCAAACTTTTACGGCGACAACTTATCTATTCAAATAGGAGAAAGAGATGTTGGTCTCGTTTTGTCACGCTAGACTAAAAGTCCGCTTTGAACGATATATAAAACGCACTGATGTATATTGAGTGTAGTATTGTCCCCATGCCTATCCGAATGTCATAACTGTATACCTGGTGCTTTCCAGTAACTTGAAAATCACAGTCCATTACTGCAAAACATTTCATAATTCCCTAATTTCTGTAAATCGTTCACCTGAATGACAGCATCCGTGCTCGGATTAGCATGACAGTGTGACAAAAACTTCTAGACAGTATGGTCGTATGTCAACACAATCGATTTGTTCAACACAGTAAGCGTTAAGTGTTCCTAATTCCACCTGTATACATTGCATATCTCGATTAATTTTGAGAAAATTAAAAAAGTAGGAAGTAGTGTTAAATTATCTGCACAAACAATTTCCCGTGTGACGAAACTATCGTTCACTACAACACGGACGGATGAACAAGATTGACTAATGCAGCGAACATTCGTATAGATACACATAAACTATCACCACTGTCATATTGTCTAACGTTCCCCATCTGCAAATAGAGTGATACTGAAGTCGACAAACTAAGACGGTGCAGGTGTTCACAAGTCTTAAACATTTGTTCAGTGGGCTTGATAATAAGTGCGCCTCATGACGAATGTTCGGCTGTCATACTAAGTACACCTTTCAGCCATTGTAGATAGTTAAGTGTACCTTTACAGTCTACAACGACCGATTGTGAAAGTTCTCCTCGATAACATCACTTCATATATGGTTTTGATGTAGGTTGACCATAAATGTTTTTTTGGGTGTTGATTTTTTAAAATTTCGTCCTTTCTGTTGTGTTTTTATACAATATGATTGTTTCCCGAGATCTGTAATTCAGTATCATATACCAGTGGTGACATAGTTAGTCTTGTTTCGTAAACAAGAGGTAACTACCGTGAACTCGGTCGTATACCCTTAGCGAGCTACCAGCGATGTACGTGCGTCGTTTGGTAAGTCCACTCAGGCGTGCACTCTATCCCCAGTGTTACTTAGCATAAATACTGATTTTCCCTACACCTACAGTCTTTGAGCGGACGTTACAGATTTGTTGTTCTGCTCATTCACAGTTCCATCGAAATCAGTTTCATCGATTATATTTTATTAATGTGTTAGTTCCCATTATTACTAAACATCTCCCAAAGGGATTTCTGTTGTAACGTTTGGATAATTTTCAGGTATATCATATTAGAATGAGAACAGGCTGACGGAATATTGTATTCATCCGGAAGCGTTATCATTAACCGGATGCGACATATGTTATTCCCGGAGGGTAATCGAATTTGTCATCACGTTAGAATATTGGTGAACCGTATCGTACGTCACTCATGTTATCCAAAATATTTCTGCTCACAAATATTCATCTTCGTAGTGATTCGTCACTTTCGTGAACCAGTTTATTCCGGATATGAGCCATGTTCTCAAATAAACCATCCGCTAAACCCTCGGAAGGTTGTATGGAGAAATAACGGAGCTCATGCATCTTTAGTCAAATCGAATGTCAGACGGAGTATGTTGACAGAGAATTCATGAAGTTGACAAAACTTTTTCTCGAAACAAGTTGATAAAATGAGGTTCAAAATTGACAGAAATGTAGGAGAGAGTAAGACAGAGAACCACACACGTTTTAAAATGTTATCAACCAAGACATCTTTTTGATGCGCACAATTAGTGAAGCAAATAGAGATATTTGAGACACGAATTTGTGCGTAACTTACCCCACATTTGTCTGATCTGATTCAATTAGCTTGTTCCGATGCTAAATCTCTTTTAATGAACCCTCAAACCTAGATGATGCTCTACAAATATGCATGAAACTGACAAAGGAGCATTGCAACTTGTAACCTTGTTTATTCATTCATAATTACACTTCCTGATCAAAATTTCGCTCTGACGTTAATGGGGTGTATTTTTGGCCATTTTGTTATCATGGAGAAAAAACGTGCGACACACTAACACCATGATTTACCATCACTATGACTGTTATGATGACCATCACCACCACCACCAACATTAGCAGTAGTAATATCAGCTGATATGTGTTGACGTACTACATTGTTTTTCAGAGCCTGAACATCAGTCATATGACAACCAAATTATGCGCACTCTCATGTGCCCTGATATAGCCAGTCCGCTTTGGACTATGAATAGTTCCGTATAAGTTCCTGTGTTGGCACGAATAGCAGTTGCACTTGCTATCCTTGTCAATCTGTCAACTGTGACATCAAAAATGCATACATCTGTTGCTTAAAAAATAATCTATACAACGTCTGGGTGCTGCGTTTGGCGATAATAGAGTTAACTGTTAGAGATTCCGTTATCATAACAGTTTGTCTGACTTTGTGGGCACAAAACACAAAAGGGAGTATTTTAGTAGGCGGAACGCAATATGATATTTCTAGACTCTCCTCATCGTTTGGTCACTGGTTTAGTACAGCACGTACTGCGCTTTGACTAGGGGTTCCGGTTACTAGTTCGAACAAAGCAAATCCCGAGTTTTTCACAAACGGATCGCCTATTAATTGACAACGTTACATTATTATTCAATAATACTTCATGATGTCGTGTTAATCCTGGTCGATAATCAGTTATCAAAGCGCAGGTGCTGATAGTCGACTTGCCTTCTCGCATGATTGGTTTTGGACCAAGCGAATGACGACCAACGAATGACCAGTGATCAGATATTTGATTAATCGGTTTCCAGTGCATGTGAATCCATCAATATTCAATAAAAAAAATTTGGGAATTTCTCCGCGTGCCTAGCCACGGGGTGCGTTTGATCATTAATTCTTGAGAGGGGGGGAAGGTGGATCGAACAGTGTTTATTAAAGCCAATGCAAAGCGTTTACTCATGTTCCACAATCGAAAATTGTTAACCATAATATGTGAAAGAGTTTCGTTAAAACTTGCTGAAAGTGTTTTAACCGGAAGCATCATGGATTCCTTCCGTTTCGTTTAAGGACCTCAACGAGTCGTCTGGGCACTTGTCTGTGGTTAATAGACTGCTGAACAAATAATAGTTCACTCTTGTTTCATAGCATCCTACAACGTCCTCTGAACTGTTGATTATGACAAACCTGATTGGTTGTTTAACACGTGAACTCCATGAGTGCACAACTGTGGTGGTGATCAGGGTCGCACACAGTTCATTACAAAACTGGAAACCTGTTGAAAACTAACTCGTTTTTGTTTATTGGGTGACCAGTGTATTTCATAATTCTCTCAGATTGTTAGTGAACCAAGATCACTAATTGAATGAGCAATCCAAACATTCACTCTGTTTTTGTGAACGTTCAATCCCTTTCCCTTCGTTTTGGAGATCCTCTTGAAGGTATCTCCACGTCACCAGACCACCCAATACTTTATTGTACTAGACATCAAAGAATCGCGTTACGGAGTTCAGAGTATACGGTGCTCGACCTTACTAATGTGGCAATCTTCTGACACACTAACAAGTAAGCAGGAGAGTTTGTTGGTATTGTCTCTATTTGTAACTCAGGCTTTCACGTACTTTCTGGAGCACCTTGAACTGTGGTGGATGCTAGCTGCGTTATTCCACGCTATCACGGTTGAGTCTCCCTCCACACTAACTATCCTTACTTAAAGTACAACTCACTAAATTAGCTACCAGCTGACGCAAATATTTGTTACAGTGCATTCGTAGGTATGCAAAAGTCCGGTGTTGGCTCAATGTTCAATTATTCAAAGCAGGTTAAACTTATTGCTGGTGCATGTTTCTTATGCTGATAACATTCGTGCAAACCTAAGCTTGATAAGTGAGAGTTATTTATACTTACAAAACCAATGATATATATTTTCGCGCTACGTTACCAGCCCAATAAGGGTAAATGTTGCTAATTCAGTTCACACCCCAGTTTATTTGGGTGCCATCACATTGAAGTGCGGGCGCCGGTTACGCAAACATTTGGTGTATTTCGGACCAAATATGTTGCTTCGCCTCGTCAGCATTGTGGCTTCCAGACTATTTTGCCGGCAGTCTGGAAGTGAACTGGTTCTAATCGATCTATTCATGCCATTACAAGAGTGGGTTTAAGGGAAGAAGAATTTAGTGCTTCAAAATTGAAGCTGAACTTACGAAGGCATGTTAGTCTTCTCAAGACTGAATCTAAGGCCTAGTGCAATCAACCACCGGGTGCAGTGATTAGCTTTCAATGTACTGGCAAGTGATTTTCAATAACTCACCCGAGCGCTTGAAACCAATGTCCCCACAATTACTGTGAAACAGGCGATGGAAGAGGTACCATGATAGCAGCGCAACGACTTAAGGAAAATCAGGTAGTTCTTTCAGTTCTGAGAAAGTCTGGATGGGCTTTGTACATAGGTATGCCAGCAGTATTTACGCCGAAATGAGGAAGCGTACACCAGTCAAAGCTATGATGATGAACATCCGTCTACCTTATTTGAGGCACTTCTGGATTTAAAATGGATAACCTGGTGAGCAGGACAACTTTCAGTGTGCGGCTGCTACTCTAAATATTTGGGGTGCCTAGTCTTTAGTCTGGATCACAATGAACAAGTGTAGTAAGGAGGAGCGACCGTGCGATACTACTCGCACTACTACCAAAGTGTAAATTTTGACACTGAAGTAGCCGCAGGAAAAATACAATAAGAAACATCAGAGTGAAGCATGGCATGAAATGGTTCTTGGTATGTAAAGGAACGTGAAGGAACTGAACATTGACGTCTGTGGCAACCATGACAGTCTGGGCCCAGTACCGTACGCAGATGAGTGTTTTTGTTTGTTGTCATGTTTAAACACATAACATACCTGTTGCTTTCGTGAATAAAAAACCGTTGTGTCAACTGCCTTCTTGGCTTGCCACACTAGTGCGTCGACAGGACCATGCGTGCACACTGACGGCAGACAGTACAATTAAACTGAACTGAACACAGAGGAATTCGATTTACAGCGTGCTACAGTAACTGACCGGGAGTATGTCAATTGGTGTATCCAAGCCCTAAAGCTGAATATCACAAGTACACTGTGCTATTGTTGTGTAGTGCCGCTAGTGAGTAGTATGATGCAAGTAACAAGGAGACACTCACACCCGGGAACCAGTGGCGGCCCTCAAAATTAGATAGACAAAAAACTGGAAACTATAATTGGAAACATGTACGCGTGCTACGTGGAATGCTAAGCAAAGAAACTGGCGCTATATTGGTGACCAGCGATGCGGAGACAAGTCAGCTAAACGAAGCTAGACACTTTTGATGGTTGTTATGCGTTCCCACGCGGTGTAACGAATGTCTAACAGTGAACAACTTGCCCATAGGTAATAGGAGATTTTGTCAGACACGGTTTGAGCACTATTCACAATAGATTGCAGCCAACTTCTTTTGAAAAAGGATACAACCAGTTATGAACGATATTCAACTTGCAACAAACAACTCTGCACGTCAGCACTCTTTTATGGCTACAAATGTGCAGTACAGAAGAAATACAGAACGCAGGAAAGTCATAAAACGTTTGTACGGACGTATAGTTTGGTCAGGGCATTCTTATATTAGATGAACGTGGCATTTGACTATATTCGTTCACGTTGCACTTGGAAGTCTTAAGATACTGATCCCACTTGGAACCAATTGGAAAAAAGCAGTAAGTACATGCCTTTCCTCGGGTGAAACTGATTTTAAAATACTGACGGTCAACAAGCTTTAACTTGGGTCAAGCCATATACTCAATGGTGTCAGTGAGGTTCAACTAAACTATCGGTCGAGGAAACGTCATAGTCCGTGGTGTTGCCAGTGCTTTTGTCAACCAACCTGTTCCTTTGTACACATAAACATATAGCAACCGAACTGTCTTTTCTTCGGTGACTTTTCCAATTGCCCAAAAATTGTGGTCAACTCATATTATTTCTATCCCTCACTGGTCCAGTCATCCAACTGTGGCATGTGTGTCTGTCGAGTTTGATGGTTTCCAAGTCAGATGCACCCTTCACATAACTTTTCATCAGCGTACAGCTTTGGACTAACGAAATTATTAGTTGCTCTTGTCAATCCGATCAGGTGCCATGAAATTTCCAAATTTCGTTCAAACCTTAAGCATTCAAACATTCCTATAATTTCCTTTAAATTGTTTATTGCAATACTGACTATACAATAGGTGAGGTTCGTATTGCGAACGCGTGAGAATAGATTAATTATAGTGTAGAAAAAGCTGTAGAATATAAATTTGACATCACTCAGATTTTTATGCAACGTTCACATTTCTGTGGACTCTGCAGTAGACCCTTTTCCAAAAGAAGCGCTGGAATCGAGTTTCATTTTTGTTAGAGCTAGTCCTATCCAGGAGCAATAATTTAACTCTAAACGTGCTTTTTTGAGACAACCGCTGTTGACCGCTCAACCATATGCAAATTCTCAAAAAAACATTAAGCTGTTAGTAATGCCCAAATATCTCCTAGCTGGACGATCGGACAGGCTGATTATTACTCACAAGTGAAAGTTGGTGAGTATTCAGCCGTGGTAGTTCGTTTGAGGTCATTGCTGCAGAGGTTCATGTGGTTGCCTGGTAAATGTGTGCGGTTAGGTCAAATCCAAATGCAAAACTGTGATATAGTGTTTTTATCTGAGAGAGCTGGGTTGAGAGTCTATGGGACCATGGAAACTGTAATCGCTTATGAGTGACGCTCAACTCATGTTGACCGAAATGCCCTACTATTCGTAAGACTATTGGATAAAAAGGGCGGGAAATTCTCCGACCTCTCCTGTCTGTGAGTGATAATGATGGAGGGAGTTAGCATACCAGTTCCAATCGATAATCCATGTCCCAGGAGGTATCTTATCCGAAGAAATTATATTAAGGTGGCTCATATGACCTGATGGGTTATTTGAAAACTACACTACCACTAATTTACTGGTATTCGGTTTATAAACAATGCACAAGCATTTATCCTTTGTGACAGTGAACAATCGGTTACATAATAGAACATACTTTGGTTCTTCAGTTCACTTGTTCTCATTAACAGCAGGTGACAGTGATAATTTGCCTATCAGTTTAAAAAGAATATGCGTGAAACGGAACTATTCAAAAAGATGGATCTACGTGTTCAAACAAGAAGAAGGGAAAGAGGAAAACTCATTGCACCAGATCCTTTCGGGGTTTGAGCTTGAACAGCTGGCAGCCACTTGAATGTAAGGCAAGACAAAAACTTCCCTCCGATGTTTTCTATCCGGTCCCGATAACTTTCACCAATAAATGATACTATTTACTCGGTTAAGGTCAGATAGTTGTTATCACCAACCCAGAATACGAAGAGCTTTAAGTTTCCCATTGTCATGTCCTTCCATTTGTCTTCATGTCCTCTCACCACAACCATGGTTACACACATTCGTATTTTAAATCACTGAGCTGGTCATTTGCCAACTACCGAGGTAAATTGCAAAGTGTGCTTGGGTAAACGATATACATGGTTCATTTAGTATTGTGATTTAACTGATCGAACTCTTGCAATTCCCTCTACCTAAAATGGTCGCCTGATAATCTTGTCGTTGCTTATTCGAGTCTGACAGAAGGCAAATATCGGTCGAAGTTGAAAGCCTGTCATATCTAATAGCGCCTTTCGTAGTTAGCTGTTCTTTCTAGTCAGTTGTTTTCATTCAACAACAAATGTCATGCTAGAGTTGCATTCTTGTCAACGTGTGTTAGAAGCACATATTCCTGTTAAAAACGAAATATGAACACCTGGCCGTGTGTTGACTGCACTACTCACTGACCACGGGTACGTGCACTAAGTAAGATCAGAGTATAGTATGGGAGGACTTAATTACGGTAATCTGTTCAGCTTATCTGATCATTTTAAGAGATAGTACAATAACTGTCTTCGCAATTTCAATCGACTGTCCTGCGATCATGACTTCACGGCACACTAGGATTACAAAAATCAGTATAAACTGAAACACAGTCGGCTGAGCATCAGTTTAGTAGTACTGACGAACTGAGACAGGTGAACAAAAAGACTAAAATGGTTCGTTGACGGAAGCTGAACATATTGCATATTTTTTGAACTTGGTAACGAAACTGTGCGATCTGTTATATCTTTGCATTGAACTATTGATTTACTGCACCTGTTTCTAACATCCGTTGAGCCTAATTTTTCTCCATATATTGTCAACAGTGGCTAGCAAACCTGAACATACAGCCAGTTGTTTTGATCAAACTAATGGACTTGTTGAATCAGTTGAACTTCCTCTGTGCCTCGAAAAACAGAAATGCACCTGACAAGGTCTCAGACAAGTTTACCTTTCAGATGAAATGTTTGTTCCAGGTTTTAGCCATAAATTGTCACCCTGGTTGTAAGTTCTGAATCGCGCATATGAAACCCCTTTCAAATGCAGAAGATACCGCCTTATAATCAGACTTAATTAGTTATAAGCCACACAATACCTCAACCCTAACTTGTCCGACAAAGTTCACTAGAGGCGATCAAGGATCACGCTTCCACGCAAGTCAATAGGTATTCGACAGTTATTCGAAGCGACTCATTTCATGGGCTGCGTACAACTTCGTCCTGCGAGTTGTAAGTAACTGCCACACTTGGGCACTGAACACTTACATCGAGCACACATGTGCTAAGCAGGATCCGGTATGTTTTCCATCATGCAAGGTGAGGTCACTATCCACTGACAATTGATAATTAATGCCAGTGGTATGCTCCTAAATGTGTCCGAGTAACAAGGTGTATAGAAAGTTAAACCTCTGACAAAATGTGTCTGTGTGTTTTATTCAGCACCATTCTGTTCAGTCGCTCATGTGTCTTGTGCAGTCGTCACATACAATTAACAATCATCAGTGAACCTACTAAATGTTCAGTGTGAAGCATGCTGTTTTAGAAATGATGACAAACGAACTTCACGGTGTGTTTCCTTTCAATCCTGAACGAGTACCTGTCAGTAAGATTCCTCACAACTCACTTTAAAAATGTCTCAAAGTCCTCTTTAAAGATACTTCTTCAGTGTACAAATTAGTTTGATTATGATTAGCACTATAGTGGTATGTACTCATTATGCGGTAAAACAAATGTTACTCTGAACATCACTAGGTTACTGCTAAATCCTGTTGGAAAGCAACTCCACACCTTTCCTAATAGTGACGGAATCAAGCAGTATTCCTAATTTTGGGGAAATTTTCACTTCGGTAGAATGCATAAAACCAACCTAAGCAACTGATAATCGCAGCAGAAGACGCACAATCAATGATACACATAAACCAAGAGATGTAGAGTCTCTTATCCTAAGACATTTATTGTCCAAAAGTCACGGCCCATCGTGGGATTATCGTCTGCCCTTCTGATAATTGCTCACAGCTTCAGAGTGTGACAGTATCGCGATGTTTTTTTGACTATATGTCTACAGCCTAAGCAACGCCTTACAAGACAATTCGCCACCATCCATTGTATGTTGTCAGTTTACCTATAACCGACTTTCAAAAAGTAGATAGATTTACATGTTCTAAATTTTATTCCAAAGTTTCCATTTTCACCTGTTTCGTGTGTGCGACTGAATGGAGTGTATCAGTTGGAATCACAATGTATTCTTGTCATTGAATTAATTTACTCAAACGGTCACTCAATTGAGCGTAAAACGTGAATTGTCGTTAAGAATTAGGGAGTGAGTGAAAGAAACCATGAACCTTGTCTCTTAATTGAAAGTGGTTTCAGTCGATTAGAAACTGACAGGAAACAATTCGGTGAAAAGAAACTAATGATGATTAAAAAACACAAGTTCTAAGACCGATTTCACACTTGGATGAACTCATCAGGTCGAGGGAGGGGGTTTACATCAACTTTTTGTTAGAAAGTGAACATTTTGGTAATTCAATCATCAGTGTTAAGGACACCATTTGAACATGGTGATTAGAGTAATAATTGTGACAACAAGTTGAGCATCACTCATGTTTGACCTCAGCCCCGGTAATCGGATAACCTCTTTGACTAGCCGCGTGCGAAAAGGAACATGGGACAGAAGATTAAACCGTGTTAGAGCTTATTAATACTGTATAGCCCTGAGGGCAACAGAATTTTGACTGTGACGTACATGTTTACAAGATGAACTTGCGTATCATGATCCGATTGACCTGAGGTATCTTCTAAGGAAAAAGAAACTTCAGTTTTCTTCACATATCTAAAAGAAGTGAAATCTTCAGCTATGCAATAATACCGATAATTAGAGAGGTCCTCAAAACAACCCCTCTTGCCTAAAACGTTGCAAATTCTGTACATAACGCAACACACTGGAAGACTACTTCTCCAACCTAATTGAAAACTGTTCAAGTGTTTTGAACACATACAAGGACCATCATCCAAAAACACTCCCTCATATGCACCAGCGTGTCACTACAATGTCACTTTCTCGTAACCTGAGGATACACGCTAACAAAGAGGGTGGTAATCCTCACAAGAATGTGTAAAACAAACAAGTTTACACTGGGTGCCTATCCTTGACTACGCTTCGACTGTGTCATCGTACACGACGTAATTTCAAACTATGCGTTGACCTCGAAGTGTGGCCGAGTGGGAACGAAATGCTACTACTGTCTTGTTTAACTTAATTCGATAAAGATGTCTGAACATTCTTGTCACTAATGTTTGGTCACTTAATTTGTAGTGGCTGTACCAGTTGAATTGATAGAAAGTGAACTGAACTGGAGTTGATTCGATTTTTGAAGGAATTCCATAATACCGTGTTTATTCTCGTTATCACTAACGATTTAGAGAACGTTTGGTTGACACGCAACATTGTTAGACTTACTTACACCTTTGCACATTCTTTGCATTTCGACCGTTTGTAAAATATGCATGGAAAACGCTGTATTAAACCAAGGGATGCGAATCCACAAGGAAGGAGGAACATTAGTGAATGAAGATATCTCCGTTAAACACAGACTAGTGTTTGCAAATGAACTGCTACTACTCATATTAAGGCAGACGATCCATCTCTTGCTAATGTTCGATAAGATATAGCCTGATTTAGTCCCATACACAAATATAAAGATTACAAGGATTCGTGTCAGGAGAAATAGAATCGAATGGTGTGCATGGTGCCATAACAAGTGAGACTGTTATCTGTTGGTAACCAGTGTTAATATGTCATTTGATAGGTAGTCATAAGGAAAGATTAACCTGACCGTATCTTGTTTGTACATTATGCTGGTGTATACAACTGGTTGACTGTTTTACTGAAAGTAAACTTTCAGTGGATATAACATCTCTGGCATTGTGACACCTTTGTCATCGCATGTGCTGTTGTTTTTAGAGTACACAAATGTCTCAAGATGTTTTTCAGCAAACTTACGTGATGCTTAGGAAATTGTTTATTTCCACCAACACCTACCTAAATTCGGAAGTAGCCAGAAAACGTCACAAACAAGTTCACTACAATCACCCTAGTGCTGTCCTGAAGAAGAGGTTGTCTTTTTTTTATGAGTATGATCTATAGAAAATAGTCTACTTGATCCATGATTAACTTCTCCGATTAACAGCCTAGAGAATAAGTTGAGGACTGTCATTAGTAACTTATACCTTTACCTACAATGCTGTGGTACAGCCGTAAGTGAATCTAGTTCATGAGAATCAACAGATATTTATTTTTTTTCATTTATGTAGTGAATTATATCAAATTCAAACTAAAGTCTGCTCTATGTCTCATTTGTGCATTCGTACGGTTGTGATTAGTCCAGAACACTAGGTGATCTTAACAGTGAAGACAGTTTGTTCAGCTATTCTGCCTCTCATGTTGTGTATAAATTCACAACCTGGAGTTGCGATGAAACATACCTGAATAGGACAAACCATCAACTGTTTCAATAAGCAGCCGAATGAGTCTAGAAATAATTTTTAAAAAGCTATCATCACAGTAACTTCAAATCAGTGTACACGGTATTCAAACTCTATCGTTAGCGTTCCCTAAACTCAGCATCATTATATGAATAAAACATAACCCACAACCGATCGCACCTGTGGCATTCCCATAGACTTTCCGGTCGGACAGTTTCGAAAAAAAGCACTGAACTCTAATTTTCCCTCATTAGAACTCGTCAATAGTGCATATCCTTGGAGAGGAGTTCTAGTTGGGTGGTCGTCGTTGGAGTTGAAAGACGGTAACTGTGTCTCCTATCGAGGCGATCGGACAACCTAATCATTACTCACAAACGAAAGTGGTTGAGTGTTCACACAGGATAATTCGGTCGTGCCTAACGTGAGGTCAATGGCGCATTGGTAAACACGATTGCCTCATGAAAAGTGTGGCCGGAGTTCTAGTCTCGGCCATATCAAGGATATGCACTACT
>LUCH01004577.1:37692-50398 GCA_013368495.1 Paragonimus heterotremus | reverse complement strand
AACTATTGACTCAGTCATTGCTGGTCTCAACTTCCGAATGAATGATGATCTGTCCTATCAGTGTACAATTGCTCTGTTTGGAGATCGAGTTGGCTAGTAATGCGTAAAGCATGATGTCATATTTGCGGATTACCACTGGGGACTTGTGTCGAGGATTTCAATTCTACAGTTCCAAAGAGCGAAACCACTTGAAATGGATCCTCATGTAATTGAACAAAAATTACTGAAGTCTGCGAATGCGCCATGGGTATTTCGACAAGATAATTAACGCGGAAATCATTAAAATGCATAACATCACACACAAACCTATTTCTCCTCAATATTACTTGGCAACTGAATAATAATCTCTGAACGGCACAACGTGTAGAGTTTTGAAGAACTCAGCGGAAAGTAATCCGGAAACTGCACTCCTAATTCTCCTTTACTTGCACGGTACGGCTACTTTAATCTGCAAACAATCATCTCACAGTTGAAACCCATACAAAACATAATAACGGTTTCCCCGTTGAATGTTAGATCCTCGGAAAAATAAACCATTTATCTAACAAACATTCTTTTCTACGGTTAATCATTGTACACGAAGTTTCTGGTCACTCGAAGAATGGATCAGCTTGTTGCACATTGTACTTATCCAGAATCCAGAATAGGCTATCGGTTGCTTGTAATTTGATGAGAACTGTTGATGATCGCGTTAATTTGTGCTCATACAATTCACTTAAACATGTATTCCCGTATATGCATGTCTGTATATGCGTCTGTGTGTTTGGTAGATCGTTATGTCAAAACTTCTCACGGAGCTCGCACAACCCGCTAAACTGAATTCTAACGAAATGCTCCGCACATGATAAGTAGAAAAACGTTGTTCCTTTTTCGACAACCAATCAACAGGACAGTTCACTCGCCAGGCACACATCAATTGTCTGCGTATCCAGATTGCCGCCTCGTCTGACGTATAAAATGGTGCTCACCAAAGGATCTGAATTGTACATACAGTGTTCTTCACTGGAACTCCATGCAGTCTGACAGAAAACTCCGGATGCTGGCAAATAGTTTGAAACTTCGACAGATTCTATGTATCTTGTTCGGATTCTCTGTTGGATGTGTTTTCAACAAAACCATTAGGCAATTTACTGGATGGCGACTTCGTGATGCAGCCATTCCTCCAACTGGGATACCGATGAGTGAGTTGAGTAAACAAAGTTTGCTATGATTTGAACTTCTTTTATTAAGTCAGCATTGCTTTCAGCTTGCTTGTCAATTCGCATAGTTATATTCGCGAGCAAAATCCCTCAGTTAAGCTAGGAGAGCAAAATCAATCAGCTGAGTGAGTTTTGAATTTTGTTTGCAACAAACTGAAAAACAACCATAATTGATGACATCTATCTCGATAGTGCACTTTGAAAGGATGCACTTGAATCCATTTTCGAATTCATTTACGTTCCTCGTCAACACACATCCACGTCGAGACCGAGGTCCGTAATCCTGTCCTAGTGATCGCGTAGTAGCATTTTCAACCTTTATTCCGTTAATCCTCGATAAAACATGGCCGAATAAACATATGTAAGAACAAAGGGAAAAGCATTTGTGAATAGCGTTCAAATTACCGTCTCATTTTATTTGGCAAGAAATAAACACTAACATTCTATTTCAGGTCACTCAATGACACCATGATTGATGAGCATGTTTGAGTTACGTGGAAGCACCTATTCTAATTGAACTAACTGATCACAAGTTTCAGGTAGGGTCTATAGTTTCCATGGTGAATCTCGCAGTAGATTTTGTAAGGCTTGACTTTCTCAACTAGATGTCCGAAGGTATGCACACTTGACGAGCAATCGATCGTACTGACGACAACAGACTTCAGGGCTTCAATCGTCTAAATGCAGACTGAAGCGCATCAATATATTCACCACACGAAACGAGGAAAATCGCCTACTCGACCGGAAACAAAACGGTAGCTGCTGTTTCGACTTCCGACTTAAACAGTGAAATTTCCATTCACAATTGCCCCAGGAACACAAAAAGCCGATCAATATTGTACATGCCAGTTGTGAATAACAAACAACAAATCTGTCTGTGATTGGTGTTCGGAAGTTCACACAATTTCACACTGATCATCACTCACATTTAATAAAACCTTCGCAGTGATATAGGCCTTCCTGTTGGCCTAATTCGAAAGGAACTGTTAGATTCAATTTTCATACTCCACAGTGTTTAAATTCTTCAGCTCTTACACGCCCTTCACTCACAGGCTCAGATATGCTGACCATTTGCTACTGACTTCCAAAATGTCATACCGTTGTGTCCGGAAATTTTCACATACTTCAACTCCATTTCATTATCAGTGACTAGATTCAACCGCATTTGATGGTCACCAGAAGTTCGCTCCACTCAATTAGTTGTGGATCAAATCAGACATTACACCGTGATCCAAGTTGTAAGATCTCATGTTTGTGGATATAGGCTAATTCAAGTGAGATGATGGTTAGAGCAAACAGGTTGTTCATCATCCTGTCATGGCACGCCAGACGTGGTCGTGTGGTTATCGATTGACGTCCTCAGCCTGTACTGAAATTGTTGTCGTGATATTCGGACGGGCTGTTTACTACCAACGGGCAAACTGGTTAGGCATCCGTATATTTTAAGTCAATCGTGCTTGATTTGATATAAATGGCGTGGTGGTCAACACCGTTCATCAAGAATTCTTCAGCAGTCTTTATAAAGACATACATTACTGACGAGACTTAAGCGCTAGACTTGGGTCCAGTACCTCGTCCTGAGAAGGGCTGGTTAAATGGTATATAGGAACACATCAACTGTAAGTAGATGAATGTAACGTTCAACTTATATCCACCCCTAATAGATAGATAAAAGCATGAGGCCACCGGTAAATAGCGTACCATATCATATAAAGTCTTCTCCAGGTTCATGATCCTTGGTTGCTAGGACTACAGAATGACAACGCTATCCAGCACAGGGAGCCACAGTCAATCGCGAAGCCGCCTTCGTATGTCTGCATTCGGGTTTTTGTATATTTACATTTCCTTCCATGGTTGTAGTCTACTGCTTCTCATTCCTTCACTGAACTGTAGATCGGGTTGCAACACTAAGTAAGAATACAATCATTTACCCTAACGCATTTTCCATCCTGACCGTACTGTTCATTAAACTAAAATGCCACTAACCGACTTGACAGTTTGGATTGCATTACCACCCAAAAGTGTTCTTGTTTCAACAGGTTTATCACCAAACACCGCCTCAATCAATTTGGCCTCGAAATCTGTGACGTCTATTCGAATTCTCTGCATGATCCTGACCATGCCTAACAATCACGCATTACAAGCGCGTGCAGTGAAACACACGTGGGCTTCGCGTTGCGATGATTACTTTTTTGTGAGTAGTTTGAACGACTCACACTTGCCTGCATATGGTAGGTTCTTTACAATCGATAATTATTTCTGTGATGTTAATTAGTTGGCAAATCTTTCATATTAAAGAAAGCAAGTTGGAAATGTTATATAATAATCTGTTAGTAAAAGATCCATTTTCATTCGATTCATTACAGATGTAGAACACCAATCTTTGATCAACTGGTAGATCGATATGGTTACTTTTGTTTTGTTGCTTACAACATAAAGTGAAGTAGAATTTAGGCAACCATTTGCCACGGATGGAAAATATCGTCAAAAATGTTATTTTTGGAAACTATAATGATATTGCTAGTGAATTTGAATTGCGGTGTACCGTTTGTATTAAGTCCAATTGTATACACGAAGAGATGTATGTGTTTACTGTGACTTCACACCATGGTGAATCTCTGATGGAAGGTAGCAGATGAAGAACACACAGCGCAGTAAAAAAAATTACCAGCGATTAACGACGTTTATTACGAAGTTTGTTATTCGATTTACCCATGCTTTGAAAACAGATGATGGATTAATAGGTCTGAATTAATTATGAGAATCTGACTAACAGCGATCTGTGGAAACAAAGTCGAGTGTATATTTGGATGAACCTTGCTCGGAATAGGCACGGTATTTGCGTGAAAACTTGATTGTAATCGTCTTGCTTTACCTCATATGGTCTATAGACCAGTTGAAACTCTCTACACCTTCACCAAGCAGTTGATTTCCTCGAACGGCTTTCACTGATATTGGGAAAAGTAGCTTTCAAACATATCAAAATCATTCATTTCCACGGTTTTTATCTACCAGTGGACAGTGTATTTGACGTTTCCTTGCTAACAGCTAAGCTAACAGCGTTACAACCACAAGTAACCATAAAGGTACGTTTTGCGTTTGCGGAAAAACGATACAAGTGGTTGAATAAGATCACTTTTCATAACAGGCTTAGTGTGTCAACATCAGTAAAGCATAAGTGTCACTTAACATTTATCCGACAACTTCACAGATAACTGTACCAGCTTAGCCTAATTTGGTACCCTCACATCAATTACATGGTCATTTTCATATTCGTAGAGTACGTATATGACATTATTGAACTACAGACAGCTTCGCAATATGCCGCATTAGGGAGTAACCAGATTGGTACTAGAATCGAGATTCGCTTTAATCAGAGCTCGTCAGTAGTGTGTATCCATGCCAAGGCCGGCAGTTGAACTACGGTCACACTTTAATAAGGCAACCGCGTTGACCACTACACCATTGACAGTTCATGTGTCTCCTCCTATCGAGACGATTGGGTGGCCTGATCAGTATTTACATACGAAAGTGCTCGAGCGTTCACATGTGATAATTTGATCGTGTCGTGCATAATGTGAGGTCAAGGGCGCAGTGGTCAACACGGTTGCTTCATGAAATCATGGTCGGAGTTCTGGTCCCGAGGTATTGTTTGAAACAGAAAATTACTGGGTCATTTATTCAAACTGAGAGATAGCATAAAATCTTTAACAGTCCAGCCATTTATAAAAAAAATCATCTTCCTGGACGATGTTTACTAGACCACAGGTGCAATTGTTACAATGTCGGACTTATAACATCCGGGTTTCCAGTCCGCGCTATTCTAGCCTTTCAGACTAGATAGGAACATAGCAGGTTGTGGTTGTTGACTTGAAAAAAATATCACGGAACACTGACAGTGTACTAATTTCCAACAAATGTGGTCTGAACATAGCGCACCTGATATCTGACTTCAAACAATCAACACAACGTAAGTCTATAAACAGCAACACGGTTAAATATTTCTTCATTTCAGAATCACACAAGAGAATCAAGACAAAATAAGCTCAACCTGGTTCACTCTTATCTCACAACACACATTCTTGTACTCCAGTGTGAGGCCAAGATTTCTACTACCTCTATAAATTTTCATATTGAACATGCTACGAGAATTTTCCAATGGGTTTAGTTCAGAGCCACATGCTAACAAGTCTAATTCATTCATTCTGAGACAAACGGGACCAGGGTATCATGACATTATCTTACAAAGATATTATGTTTTCCCTGCAAAGGAAGTGATAAATAACCGGAAAATTCATTTTACTACATTCATAAAAGAATGTAGAATTTCATTCCCAATCAGTGAGAGACAATCAATCAGAGTTCAGTCGTCGATGCAAACATACTTTTTGAATGTTAATTCCAATTGTATCAATGGTAATAGAATTATCAATTGTTCTGTCTTTCGGAAACCTTTTAGTAGTCCTTCAAGCATAGTTGATGGGTTAAACATGGTGGCAAATGTGTTCGCGAGACTTCTACTCGTTGTCAGCGTTTCAGAAAGCCGTCCTCATCTCAAATGGTAGTTTCGACAGACTTGACGCTGGTGCAGTAGTTAAGCTTCTTGTCTACCTAAAGGAAAATCTCTGCACTTTGAATGCGAATGTAGGAGAAGTAGATGTGACAGTGGTTTTTATTAAACTCGTAAAGGTCGACCGGCACTGACGGTAATAATCTTGAATACATTCGCTCCAATGTGAACACATAGAATCCCTAAATATTTTACGAATAAGGCAAATTTTAACAGAATATCTTGTAGACATTCTAGGCTGGCTGTTAACGTATCATTTGAGAAAGTTCATCGCATTACGCCGGCCGCGTGTGGATCTTTGATAGGAGAAAGCAGAAGTACATTTCAGGCTCACAAAGAAGAATAACGAGAAGTTTCCAGGACAACCACCTATTTCCGGAATAAATCCAACCGTCCGAAAGTAGATCTATCTTCCGAATACGTACTTGACATTCAGTTCATTTATACACTCGTCCAAAATGAATGCGTGCCTAACAGTTCGTTCTACGGTTCTCACATTACTTAGTACATAACTTTGTTACTAATGCGTAGTTGGGACCGTGGTCAGGTTAAGTTGAACACTATTCACATCTGATCGTCAGATAGATGTACCAGCTTGCCAGTTTAACAGCGACGCATTAAATTAGAAATCTTATTTTATTAGGACAAAATTGCCACTGCCTGGATTTCAACTGTGGTCAAACTTCCATAAAGTAACTGACAATTCACGATCAGTTTTGTCCTTATATGTACTCACGGGAATGTAGATCCAGCCGACAAGCCTTCCAGAAACATTTTATCCTTCTGACTAATAGTCCTGTGAGCATCGACTCTGTCGAGAGTATTGTTTGCAATTGACATGTAACACGTTTGTACGCCGCAAGTATGGAAAAACACAATCCACTTCGGAATGTCAGTTTGTTTAGAACAAAACCAAACGATACACTATAACTTTTCATATCCGTAATCACCTCACTCAGTTAACTGTAAACGCACAGTATGTTGCGGCTGCCTCATTCGCAACATATTGGTAAACATCATGACGCTTTCGCAAAATTTTTCAGAAAAAGTCAATCTTGCAACAGATTTGCAGTTGACCCTACTCATGTACGTATGGTTTCGGTCTCTTTGCGGTCTATCTCTTCTAGCAGCGGTTTCCACGGAGAACCGGAATCAACTGTGGGATAAGACAAAGTTTGGTGTAATTTACGCTGCCACACAATATGGTCGACCGTTCGATTATCTGTTCAAAGCGGATGATGACACTTATGTCATAGTGGAAAATCTCCGCAAAATGCTGGAGGAGCATCCCAAGAACCAGTCAGTTATCATGGGTAGACGATTTAAAGTAAGTTCTAATTTATGTGTATTGATCACATTGCGATGCACTGAGATGCTATGTGTAATTAAGTCGCAAAAAGTTGTGATCAGTTTTGTCTATGAACAACTGACTGCTCGGAATACGTTATATGATTCAGCTGATTTGTTAAAATGATACTTGTCTGATCGGTAGTCTAGTGTATTGTGTCTGAACATTTCACGTGGTCATTCTTGGCTGGATGATAATAACTGCGCTGTATGTGAGGTCAATGGCGGAGTGGTAAACACGGTTGCCTCATGAACAACATGTCCGTGGTTCAAGTCCCGGCAGTGGCGATGATATGCACTACTGACGAGCTCTAATGAGAGCGAAACTCGAGTCTAGTGCTTCTTTTCGAAATGGGCCGACTGGAAAGTCTATGGGAATGCGACAGCTGCGATCAATTGTAGGTGATGTTCAATCTACATGCGCTGTATTGGTTTGAAAGCATGTCTCATGAAACTGAGTGTCTTTCTCCTATTGAAGGTTGTTTAGCAGCACAGTATAATCGACCACACAAAAATGCCCTTAAGAGGTAGAGGTGATAACTTTTAGATTGTTTGACATTTGACCGAATACAAAGGTGAATTCATGAGTAAGATGTAATCATCTATACAACGTTTGGATGGATGGGGTGCCAGCTACCATGCCTGTCTTATCGATGCACATTTACAAGTTTCATCTGTCTAATTGGTTGTTTGATTTTCTACAGACTCCAACCTGCTGTCCACAGTTCGATTTATCACGTTATCGTCTACACACATGTTTACTGCTATAACAAGCTGTGATCACCTACTCGCGTAGGTGATATGTTGACTCATGTTCAAATTGTTACCTGTGTTGGCTCACTAGTCGCACTCCGACCAAGAAACACTCGCTGAACCGGTTAATGATAATAGACATTTTCTGCTTTCCTCTGAATAATCATAATATTTCCTGGAACTGTTGGCTTTGTTTATAAATAAAACATATTCTATTATGTGTCACGATTTTCAATATCAACCGAAATTTTTTTCACGGTTTGAGCCATTCTATGAACCGATCAGATAAGGGTAATTTGAACAAAGACCAAACTAACAGATTCTTCTTATCAACAGTTCCGGTACGGAAACCCATGACTACCATAACTGTGACTGTCGCCTGTGACAGTGAGAATAGTATATCTCATGAGTAATCTATATAATTTGCATATCACCCAGGGTACTTTCCATACTGCCCTAAATATTGCAGCAAAACCTGGATCGATAAAACAAGATCATTTATTATCCAATTCACTATTTTCGTCTGTCGATTGTGTCACACCGGAATTTCAACACATGGTACATCCAACTTCAACGTTAGTTCTGGCGTAACAATTAAAATGTGACATTATTCTCGATTGTTGATAAATTCGTCACGTTCATAGTGCAATTTTTCTTCTAAAGAGGCCAATCACTAATGTTCATAGTCACAATTGAATGTCCCATGCCCATCTTCGTTACTTCCGTACAGCCATTTGTTCAGCAAGGATATCCATCCGGTGGCGCAGGTTATGTTATTTCACGCATGGGGATCGACAAAATAGCACATGGTATGTTGACGAAGAAGAAATGTGGAATATTTGCACACACTTGGACCGAAGATGTCCGAATGGGTGAGCAGATTTTAGTTTGTACGATGTTTTATTTTGCCTCATCCCTAACTGTACATCAATGTGATTGTGTCCCAAACTAGAATAATCACTGTTGTTGGATGGAGCCATGGCAACCAAGGAACGAAGAAAATTGAACTCATCTAAGTTGGACATCACCCACAATTGATCACAGCTGTCGCTTTACCATAGACTTTCGAGACAGCTCGTGTCGAAAAGAAGAACTAGTCTCGAGTTTCACTCTCATCAGAACTCGTCATTGGTGCATATCCTCGTCACGGCCGGGACTACAACTCCGACCATGTTCTTATGTAGCAAATGTGTTAACCACTGCGCCATTGAACTCACAAACATAACTGAATCATCATACCGAACGCCCAGGCACAGTCGCTGGTGGATAATAATCACATTCCCCAAATGTCTCGAGACGAAGCACAGTTACTCCAATCGATAATCCTTTGACTAGTGTTGTAAACCCTTCTAAACGGTACGCTGGTTCGTCCTAGCTATCGTAATTCGCTCGGCAGAATTCGGATTCTCGTCACGGTGTAAGTTAACACGAAAACCTCGGTCCCGAAAAGTACCACCACTGTCCCTTATTCGCTCCCAAGGAAAGCCAAAAGACATGTTCAAAATATGGGGCTTTGTTGCGCTCCAAAACGGGGTGCGGCTAGGGCGACAAGTACAAGGTATTTATAGGGTACATAATGACCACACATTCCCATCACATCATGAGAAAGAGTTAGGATCGCACATGTACATAGCGGTATAAAAAGTCTGAACCGATTTGAATAGTTCCGCTAGTTGGGACTGTGTCAAGTGGTTTTTTCTTCTTTCTCACGACGGAGGCGCCCTGGGCCGGTCACAGTTTGGGCGCCCTAACAACTAGGACTTCTCTCCAGATGGAATTTACTGTAATCACTAGTTAACTTTGCGATGTCGGTTGCGTACCAAATCTTTGAACGTCTACTTTTGCCATACCACAAGATGTATACTTACAGTCGACTAACTTGCAAGTGATGTTTGTGGACATTTTAGCAAATGGCTTATTAGGTTTCCATCGTATTTGTAGGACAATGCGCCCAGGCTGTTGGTGTCCCTATGGTGGATAGCCTCGATGCTGAAGGTCTTGAACGATTTCATCCGGTTTCCGCGTTCGATATATTTAACTGGGACGAAAATGCTACTTCAAACTGGCTGACATATTATAACTACCACAAGCTTCTAGTAGTAAGTTAGTTCCTGGTTAATTCATTTAATATCTTTCGTACTGTATTCTTTCTAATTCAAACAAAACAAAATTTGCCGTGATTAACTCATTTTCATGTATCACACACACACCTGAGTCAGTAGGAAGGTGATGCACTATTGATACAGATCACCCAACATGCTGTGCAGTGTCACGACAACTGAGTAACATCTCACCAAAACGTTGTGAAAACAGAACACTTCAACAAATGTGGTCAACATTCCAATTTAGAGAGTTACGCATTCCATTGAACTGAAATGTCTGTATGAACGTGAACCAGTGAAGTTTCGGCATATCAAATCGTACAGATTCTTCTATCTAAAACACATGCTGCAGACTGACTATACGTTGTAATTACATGTGTGTTTAAGAAACATACTTTAATCCGCACGACTGAACGAGACATGCGAAAACCTGGTATTCCCCCAACACATATGAAGCGGTCGGTTGACATTCGGTTACCTACAAGTTGCATAATTTTGACATTATAGCAGATGATTTACCTGAAAAGAACTTCCGATCCTCAGGTTTTCCATCTCTGATAATAAGTTTCAGTATTGCCAATCTTTGAAGTACTGTCCTAGAGATTTCGATGCAAACTCATTTTCCATCAGTCCCCTAAGCTCACCATGAACACAATGAACTCAACGCGACTGAATGCAAATGAAGACATTTAACGATCATTCATTTTTGTCGGGGTTTAACGAAAGTCTGGTTAATGAATATTCTAAACGTCTGAACATCACGTGGTGCGTTTGCCCGATAGACCACCATCACGTGAAATAGTAAGGGTATTGGAATAAGCTTTTATTAATGTAGAGGTGGTACAATAGCTTGCGCATATTGGGCGCGCTTCATACACACCATTCAAACTTTAGTGCCTATTCCGGATGAAGGAATCTCATCGAGCATTCGAAGCAGGCCATCATATGTCTGTGTACGAACCACTTCGACAAAACCTTCGGTTTTCCCGACTGTAGTTGCTACTAAATGGTATGTGGAATCGGTCAACAATTTGTTGAAGACCATCTTTGACATTACGAAATAGACATGTAAGTGGGCATAAATATTTTCCGCAATTCCTCAGTTCCAACCGGTACGATCATAATATTAAGTTACTACTACAATCATACTGATCTGAACTGAAACAAGGCGAGTGGTCAGTTGATAATAGACAAACACGACTTCGCTTTAGTTAGCAAGCCTAACAAATTAGGCCCTAGACAATAAGTAGAAGTGTACCAAACAGTTACTTAAGTTAACAGGACCTGCTGCACAAGTAGAATACCGAGATACCTATGAACCGTTCGGAACACATGACAGAAGATAACTCAACTTGACCGTCACTGTGTTGGCCATAGAAGAGATAAATTGGTTCACCTTCACTGTTTGGCAGCCATGACCAGGGATGATGCGAAACACCCCGTCCGTTTCTGTGACAATTGAACTTGATTAAGTGATTCCAACATAATGCCGTTACGTTCCGTCTTGTGCTGTAACAAGACCACATAAAACAAAAATGACGACTTATTTCTAGTAAGAACTGCTAAATAAATTTATCAATAATGAAGAGGCATTACTGAAGACATAACTTCCCAGTTTAATTGATGCAGACCATTGTGAATGAAATATCACACAATAGGTATAGCTGACCTCACCGGTCGTCTGATAGGCTGTCCACTCGGTTGCTGTGCTCACCCTGAAAACAGCCGAATTTGAGAATAAGCGGTGTTTGGGGGTGATGATGCAGGTAGGATACGTTGCTGGTCTGCTGCCTATTCACTTTTCACCCTACCGACCAACTTAATCTGAGTGTCACTGTCCTGTACAAAAAGATCAATTGATTCGTGTTCCCGTATGAAAATCATGGCATCATCCATCATATTAAAAGTGTTGATGGATTCTGGGTGATCCTAACACTATTTATAAGGCATCGCCCATAAAGTTTCAATGGCAGTCGGTGGTTGATGACTTCCTGAGACAAAATCAAATGTCTACAAGATCATCACAGAGCAATCATTTAACCACACTGACAGTCCGGCGCCTCTTACAACGTGATCATGTTTTAAATGAATAAAGTTAATCCAGCGAACTGTTTGCAAACAAAACTCACACCATCTTATGCATAGCGAGCATCGGGTTTTAAAATTGCCACTTCGTTATGACATTGCTTGCAAAAGCTTCACTCCTTCAATGTTTCGGATAAAAGACGGAGTGCTGCGTGTAAGTTTTGTAAATTAAAACTAGTAGAACATTATTTCGTTTTTCTGCCAGTGTTGCACAATTCCCAGCTAGTGTTGTGTGAGAAAACGCAAACAGTTAACCAGTAAAATGACAGGTTAGACAACCACATACACCTTATTAAAACAGATTTACATTTGTTTGCTTGAACGTCCGCGATCAATTCCGGATAAATCTAAATTTGTCATTTGTTTGCAGGGTCAAAGATGCTGCAGTAACTACTCGATCACCTTCCACTACATCAAACCGTCAGAAATGTTCACATACGATTTCCTATTGTATCACATTCATACTGTGTTTAACAAAGCAGAGCACGACTTGTCAGCAAATTGAAAAAAACTTGTAAATATGCATTCTGATGTTACTTTTATTTAAAGAGTTGAAACAATGGGTGAAGTGGGAAAGCATCTGCAGAGTTGAGGACATACGAACAGGATATCATCATCATCATCATCATCATCATCATCATCATCATCAT
>LUCH01004577.1:12083-27488 GCA_013368495.1 Paragonimus heterotremus | reverse complement strand
GTAAAATTGTCGTGTGTTCGGTGTTACTGACGGCTAGATAAGTAGTTCGCTTTGAGATGAAAAATTAAGTCATGGCAATTGAAACAAGTTCATGAAATTGAAACAAATCGAGTCAACATACGAGTAGATTGTTAACAAACACCAAGTTAGTAGTCTCAAACAACTGTACGTAGCTGGTGACTGTGCTGTCCTGAACTATTGAGTACCCAGTCGGTCTGAAGAATCTTCCAAATACTTTTTTAATTGGTATGTGCTTGAGACCGTCTGAATATTCGTAATTTATTCATAATTTATTTCAGTGATGATCCTTCACTTCCGACACAAAGCTTTCATGATAGAAATGCTGCGTTACTGTTAGGATGACCCTTCGATTGTTCCCGGATTAACTCCAAATATGTATTCATGTTCAAAGTTAACGTTCCACACCTGAGATTAGATTAACTGCACTCCTTCGAATTCATTCAGAAAGATATAACTTTCAAAGGAGAGTCTAAAATCCACGCAAACATCACCAGTCAGAAGCCTGTCGGGGAAATGTAAGGTGACAGATGTTGACAAACGATTAACAAGGGACAAACACCGGTTGTGATTCTCCTCACTCCATGAGCTAGCCGTCCAGCGAACATGACCGGTATCTAGTGGCCATTTCAATGTGTCTGAACCCCGAAATGAAAAACAACACAAAACCCAGAATGCTTCGCCTACCTAGCTTTGACGCACAACATACTGTATGTGCGTGACGTAAAACCACCGATTTCTAGACTGCTTTTGATACCATCACAGGAATGTCTTTTCCAAAGATACGTAAAAGGTTTAGACATATGTGAGGAGTTCACAGTAATGTCAATCGTGCATCGACGAAGCGTTCTGTCTTCTCGTTGGACTGCGGACTATATGGAGGCGACCGGACGTGTTTAGTGACGTTACGTCTGCATAATTGTCCAAACTGTAGGATGAAGCGAACCGAATGAAAAAAATAATAGATATCAATCCAACAAACTATCTGGTTTGGATCACACTAACATTAGCTGTCGAAAAGACCCGCTACGATTAATTTTTGGTTGTGTTAAAAGAATCGTTGGAGATCTACTAATGCCTGCCACCTATTTTCAAAGCTCTATACTCAATGCCAAACGATGGAAAGGTCTATCTTTTAGAAGCCAACCTGACAGCTAAATTTGACGTTTACCCTTTAACTATCAACATAATTCACCAATTTTATCCCCAAACAGTATTTGTCATGTTGGTTATAAGATTCATCACAGGATCTCCTTAGCAAATCTCGAACTACCTGCATGAATAACATCGTCCTTGTTGATGCTGCGATCACAGAATACTTGGCTTATTTTGTCTAGGTTTTGAAAAACAGGCGAACAGTATATTTTTTCACATTAAGCCTGACAAATATTCCCTATCCGTTGAAACCATTCCATGTTTCAAATTCTCTATCAATCAGGATGGTCGAAGCCAGACTTACGAAAGATAAAAGCCGTCAAGAAAATGTCCCACGCAGCTGCCTACTCTGAACAGAGTTCGTCAGTAATGCATATCCGTGCCACGGCTGGGACCAGAACTCCTGCCACGTTTTTATGAACACTAAGCCATTGATCTCAAATCGGGCACTATCGAGTTATCACATGTGACCGCTCAACTACGTTTGCTTGTGAGTAGTGATCGAATTGTCCGATCACCTCGACAGGAGGCACAGTTACTGCCCTGTTAACTTGAATCGATGACCCCACCCCCCAGAAAAATAAACTAGGACTTCTACCCTTGTGCTTCTTTTCAAAAGGAGCCGACTGGAATATGAAAGCTTTAATCAATTTTCAATAATGTCAAATCTGTATTTAAATCAGACTTCCGTACTACTCATCAGTACTCAACAGTTAAATTATTGTAATAAATTCATACCTCAGATATGTGATGTCCATGTAACGCCAAATCACCTACCCTCAGCAAATAGTCCTTGGTTGTCAACAGAAACCTTGCTATTTATCTCCGTACACGCTAAGCAAATTTTCACTTTAAACTTATTTGTAACTCATCACAATCCAAAAATTGAATTTATCTTTGCAACCGCCGCATCAGACTACGGCGGTGGAGTCGCTATTATGCATCAGTATCCCAATATTTCGGAGAAAACAGTCTTATATATTTCAAGTAAAACAAACTAGAATTATAAGCAAATTGAAAAAGACTGGTTGTTAGTCAATTGTGTAGCCAAAAATTCAAAACATAATGCTCGGATAGAAGTTTAGGTTACACACATTTCATAAACTTATAATGGCAGTTTTTCGTGTAACGTAAGCTATTTCGGTCCACAATGTTGATTCGTTATAGTGACGGATTACGAGATTTCAGGACACAATTTTGAAACACGCTTCAAGTAAGCACTAAGTTTTTGGAACACAAATGCGTCATCTCGTCACATAGCAGAACGAACGGTCACAAAATCTGGCGAAAACTCAATAATTTCATCATTATGAGTGGATGATGAGGTTTACAGAATCTGTTCAGAATTAGTCCGTAGCATACAAACAGGTGTCAAAATGACGACTGACTTGACAGACAAAAGAATAGTGGGTAGTATTTCCAAAATAATTAGCCAGTTGATAATTCTAAGGAAAGGATGAAATATTTCTCTCCATGTGAGGATTTTCTCGCCGAAATTAATAGACGTTTTATCCCGACGGATCGTATAATGAACTCAACGGTTTTTCATTAACGTGTATAAAGGAAGTTCAACACATTAAGTTATCTGTGATGAGTATGTTTCCATACAAACATACTGGAATGTGTAGGATTTTAGTTTACGCAGGTACAGTCAGCATACAATAGGTTCGAACTAGAATTAACCAAATGCCCAACTACACACCGATGATCTGAAAATATGGCCTAATAGGTTTAATGAGATCGAACATTTCGGCTTGTCTAGGAAATCCTAATCGAAGACATCATGGCCAGAGTTCAGCCTCCGGCCGTGGAGACGATATGCGCTACTGACCAGATTCGATGAGAGCGAAACTCCAGTCCAGTGCTCCTTCCCGAAAGAGACTGTATGGAATGTCTATCTGAATGTGGAGGATGTGATTAGATCTGAGTGAGCTTCAACTTGAAGTTAACCAACTAATTGACAACCCATCAGTAATCTAACATGTACAGCTGAGTTCTGAATCAAAACTTCAGTTGTATTGACGTCACACATGTTGCTGCTTATGACTCAGCACTTTTTCCCTGTCTGATTATGTGTGGTGGTTCACTGAAAATATACACCGTGACAACTGATGCAGATCTCATTCTTGCTATCTACCTATTTAATGCAACGTAGAAGCAGGTGTAAATATTGAATTTGCAAGTAAAAATCGATCGTCACAACGGTGAACTCACATCCACGCGTTCAAGATTGTAACCACCATTACAACATTGCTGTGAGGTAAACGGAATTAATTTCGTCAGTGGGGGAATCAGGTTAATGAAGTTGATTCCACTTTCTACCTTATCTGAGATGCACGTAAATCAGAGGGTTCTGATTCCAACTGCTGTTCTGATTTCTTTCCATCTTGTGAGATAAAGAACAGGCAAGTATATATGACATATACACCAAAATGTTGATCAGATTACCTAATCTACGCGAAACCTGCTTGTCTCTTAATGTGAAACTTCAGGGTATGTTGCAAACACGAGAGTACAGAAACGGACGTGGTTTCACATCCGAATTAGAGTCAGCCTATGTTGTTCATCTGCACCACGTGATGACAGTTCTAGACAAGCCCTGTATGGAAACCGTCATGAAAAAGAGATGCAACATTCCCCAGTTATTATCTAATTTAACAGTTAGTTGTGCCACTGTTTCTCGGATTCACCGAGGTTCGTAGACCAGTGCAAATGCTAACAGTATTTGCTGGAAGTGTGCAGAAACACAGCCTGCCTCAACATTCTAGATGATATGATAACTTCACAAGTTGAGGAGAAAATCCATTTAACAACATCATGCTTCTGTTTGGATTCTGGTGTCAACATATTTGTGTGGCAGGAATTCCGTTCATTAGAACCAATTGACTACATATTTCATTCGTTACACAAAAATATGTGCTTCAAACTGTGTTTTCAATTACGTGAATACAAATTTTGTCTTTCTCTAAGTAAATAAGTCCGATTTGCGGGAAAATCTGCTGTCCGTCAAGTTGTAGGAGAGAGTGCAATAATTTTGATCGCTGTGACTAGCAAAACCGAACGTGGTGTTTCTGCATTGACCCTTCTCAAATTTTCACATCAGATTTACACTGTCAGTATCTATTTAACTGTAATGACGTTTGATGGATTCACCGGAATTCATACCTATTCCACTCACTTGTATAGCAGTCAGCTTTTGGGGTGACTGTCCAATAGGCTCTTAATCACACCTGTCCACACGATTTCCAAAATGCGTTTCTCAAATCAGATTAAGCTATAAAATGTTTAGGTATTTTAGGGGTACATCACAGGAACTCTACAGCTTAGCAGTACACCTTAAAAAGTCACGAGCCTCATTGCAAGTACCTAGAAACGGGTTAAAAAAGGACTTACTCAACTCAAGATGGTCTTCTATACAGAAATATTGACAGCAATTCCAATTGCACTATGGACACCTTGGACTAGTGTTTATGCTAATATAACAAATTATGCACACACTTGGGCAACCATCAGCGAACCTCATTCTATTATCCAACAAACGTTAAGGAGTCATCTTGAGTATGAAACAGACAGGTTAGTTCATAGTAAGAGCTAAATCTCAGTCGCAGTATGCTCACCATAGAACGCACCTTCTTAATTCGTATCAACGATAGGTTGGATTGAGAAAGTTATATTTCCATTCAATGGACGCACTCGTGATGATCAACCCGTCTCACCATTCTCTTGGCCATCTCCCTAATAAAACATCCTCAAGTCATCCGAAGTTCTCGTCTGATTATTTATTTTTTGGTTTCTTCTGTCTGCATGTTTGTCAGTTGTATCAGAATTCCACTTCCAAGTGTTGGAGTTTATCACACCGATGTTCCCCTTCCTCACAAGTCTTTCTTCCTCGTAAATGTGTTCTTCAGACGTATGGGCAGCCTAGTGCATATGCTATTCTTCAAACAACACCAAAGCTGAAACACAACCTGTTTCAGCTCACTCCCTCTTATACAAACCTATGACCCGATCAAAAGTCATGGTAATGGTCTAGAGAACAAACCTTCGGGAAAAAACATTGCTTGTTGATTATGGAGCCAGCGTACTAATTGAAAATTTTGTTGGAACTGGGCATTAGATAACCGACTTGAGCAGTCAGCGATTGCACACCATAAACCTAAGATAATTGTCCCGTTAGCCAGGGGGAGTAAACTTATTTTATGTGCACATAAAAGGACTGAGTGAGAAAAACAAGGTGGTTTTTGCATCATCAGATTGAAAACGTTGTTCAATTGAACTGAATGAGCTGAACGCCTGGTTAATGTTATGGACTACACTCAGTTGGCTACAGACGATGGTGCTAACTATTGACTCAGTCATTGCTGGTCTCAACTTTCGAATGAATGATGATCTGTCCTATCAGTGTACAATTGCTCTGTTTGGAGATCGAGTTGGCTGTTAATGCGTAAAGCATGATGTCATATTTGCAGACTACCACCGGGGACCTGTGTCGAGGATTTCAATTCTGCAGTTCCGAAGAGCGAAACCACTTGAAATGGATCCTCATGTAATTGAACAAAAATTACTGAAATCCGCGATAGTTAACACGCAAAGTTGGTGCACTATTCTCACACACAACTATTTTTTCTCAGTATTACATAATACTTGTATAATAATCTTTAAAGGGCACAACGTTTGGAGTTTTCAAAGAACTCGGCGGAAAGTAGTCCGAAGGCTGGTTCACACAATTCTTCTTTCGCGTGCACTGTGAAGCAAGTCTAATCTTCAATCATTTCTTAAAGTTGAAGCTCATGACAAACATAATAACGGTTTCCCCGCTGAATGTTAGAACCTCGGAAAAATAAACCATTTATCTAACAAACATTCTTCTCTACGGCTAGTCACTGTGCATGACGTTTCTGGTCACTGGAAAACTGAATCAGCCTGTTGCTCATTGTACACAGCGACCAAACTGCAGATCCTTTCACGCTGATGACCAGGTACTTCTCCAGAAACCAGAGTAGGCTATCGGTTGCTTGTAATGTGATGAGGACTGTTGATAACCGCATTGATTTTTACGCATACAGTTCACCTAAGCATGCATGTCTGCTTGGGTGTGTGTGTGTGTGTGTGTAGATGATTGTTAGGTCAGAACTGCTCACGGAGCTCGCACAGCCCGCTAACGTCAGTTCTGACGAAATGCACCACAGACGCTAGATAGAAAAACGTTGTTCTGTTTTTAACAACCAATCAACAGGATAGTTCACTCGCCACGCACACGTCGAACCTTTTCTTATCCATGTTCTTACCTTGTCCGACAAATTAAATGGTGCTCATCAATAGGTCTGAATTGGACATACGGTTTTCTTCCCTGAAACTCCATGCTGTCTGGCAGAACACTCCGGAAGCTGACAAATATTTTGCAACCTCGAGGGATATTATGTGTTTTGCTTGGATTCTCTCTTGGATGTGTTTTCACCATAACCACCATTAGGCGATTTACTGGATGGCGACTTCTGGATGCAGGCATTACTCCGATCGGGCTATCGATGAGTGAGTTGAGTAAACAAAGGTTGTTATGACTTGAACTCCTTATATTTTAAGTCAGCATTGCTTTCATGTAGTATGCATGCTTCTCAACATAGACTATCAATGCAACTATTACACTCTGTGAAAATTAACTAAGTTAGGTTGTTGACCGTCTTCTGTGCCACTGACTTATTGTTGTGAACCAGGATCGCGGATGATTCAATGGTTATTTATTCAAGAAAGCAACACATGGATTATGCGTATCAACACAACAACAAACAGAAACACTCATCCGCTTACGGTGTCGGGCCCAGCTCGTCACAGTTGCCCCAGAAGCCGATGATCAGCTCCTTTACTTTGCTTTAAGTACCAAGCACCATTTCATGCGATGCTGCCCTCCGATGTTTCTTCTTGTATTTTTCCTGCGGCTGCTTCGACGCCAAAATCTATGCTCGGACCTCACTACTGAATAACACTGGTGTGAATAGTATGGTACGATCGGTCCTCCTCACTAAATTAGGACTGCTAATTTTAAAACAGTGATTACTGGTCACACTTGTTAAAATCAGATCCACGTCCATGTATAGTCACATTTTTTAAACAGAATTGCGGATGATCTTATATAGTCGACAACAGCTTTACACAGGGCTTCGTTCACCCACTCTCGTGAATAGTTTGCCTGACATATCAACTTGGTCGGGGTCTGTAAATATGTCACTCAAAACCTTCAAGACGGTGTATTGTTGTGAAAAATGACCGGCGCAAACAATCCCTGCTGACTGCCACCAGTGTATGCAAATAATGACGAAGATCTCCCTTGAGAAGAAATCCTTTTCTCGTGGTCATGTTATGTTAGTGTAGCTTTCATTAGCCAGCGGACAGTTTTTGACATTCAATATTTCAATTCTTCCTCCAGTCCACATCACCTGATTAACTAATTCACCAGTGAATACTCGCATCAGGCTGGATGTCGGTTTTTCTTAGTAATTCATCGAAGAATCTTCAAACAATTATCACCTCGTACGGAAATGTTTCTGGTTTTATGGTTTGTCGTCATTTTGAAACGTGCCAAACTCATTTAGTTGGCATTCTATCGCACTAAGCGGGTTATTAAATGTAGTTTTACATTTCCAATTAGTTTCGGGTATAAGTGTTTGTATGCTTATAAACGACCCAAGTCTTTTTTTGTAATTCGTTTTATTAACTCGATTTTTGCACAAACAGAAGCCCATTACTGTAGAATTGGCTACAGGGCAGAATTACTATCTGCTGTTGAATTGAAACTGAATATGGTCACTCGTCAACTTTGCCATGAGCTTTATGAAGATCATGGTTACTGTTCTTCATTTGTTAAGGGTGTGAATGTAGGAGAACAGCTAAAAGTCCATCTCTCGGAATGCATGTCTTACGATTATGTTGATTTGACTTGAAGAGTCTGCTTGTTGAATACTGTTAACTCTGGTAAGTAACAGGGTAGCTCGAACTAGAGCGCATATGTGTCTTGTGACCTTCAGTTCGCTCTTTAGGGGTCAGGCCAAAGATCTGTGTTTACAGCAGATACCTGTTCAATGAGGGTTCTGTAATTAAAAGAATCAAACTGAAAAACGCATCGCAGTTTTATTAGCACATAAAGCAACAAGTGTGAACCTTCATATTTATGCATGCAACAGATCTAAACATGAATTCCAAAACCAAAAGACATCAAGTCCACCTCTGAGTAAGCATTAAATGCGCTGACCTCCCCCAAGTCGAAACGGAACGCACAGCGTGAATTGACTTCAATTGAACCCTGTTCAGAAGCAGCAGATGTATCACTAATGTGACTTCACGTTCTCTTACATTTGCTTATGGGAATCGTAGACTGCGTCGCAACTGCAAAACAGCCTGTTTGTCAACAAGGCTCGTTGAATTCACCGACGAAATTTCTCAGTTAGGTTGGAACAGCTAAAATCAATCAACCAACCCAGTGATTTTCGAATTTCTACTGTAAAAACAAAAAAAAATAATCACAGCTGATAGCAAATTTCTCACCCAGACATACGCGTCAGCTAGCGCACTTCGAAAAGACGCACTTGACCAGATTTTCGCTTGCATTTACGTTCCTCGTCAATACACATCCACGTTGGGGCCGAGATCTGTAATCCTGTCCTAGTGATCGCGTAGTGAGGTTGTCAACCGTTATTCCGTTAACCCATGGCCGAATAAACATGTGTAAGAACTAAGGCAAAAAAATTGTGAATAGTGTTCAGACTACCGCGTCATTTTACTTGGCACCCCATGATGAACACTTTTAGTCAAATGGAAGAAAATGTTCTGATTGAACCAACTGAGCAAAAGTTTTAGGTTGTGTCTATAGTTTCCATTGTGAATCTCGTAACCAATTCGCAAAGCCTTGGTTTTCCTAAATAGATGTTCAAATGTATGCACACTTGACTAGCAGTCAATCGTGCTGGCGGCTGCAGACTTGAGGGCCACGATCTACTAAATGCAGACTGAAATGCACAAACATGTTCCCCAGTTACTGTCATCATATGAGGCACGGAAAACGACTTACCCAGCCCAAACCAAACCAATGACGGTTGTTCTGACTTACGTGTTAAATGATGGAATTTCAATCAATCTTTTTCAATTGAACACAGGAAAAACTATAAATATTGTACATGGCAGTTGTGAATAACAAACAACAAAACTGTCTGTGTCTGATGTCCAGAAATGTACAACATGAGACACTAATTACCACCCACATCTAATAACAGGCTTTACAATCATATAAGTCCTTCTGTTGGCCTAATTCAAAACGAAGCGTTAGATTCAATTTCTGTATTCGATGGTATTTAAATTTTTCGATCCATTCTCGCCCTTCACTCACAGGCTCAGATATGTTGACCATTTGCTGCTGACTTCCAAAATATCATACCGCTGAGTCCTACAAATTACACATACGTCAACCCCTTTTCGCTGTCAGTCACTAGATTCAACCGCATTTGATGGTCACCAGAAGTTCGCTCCATTCAATTAGTCATGGATCAAATCAGACATTGCACCGTGATTCAAGTTGTGAGATCTCATGTTTGTGGATACGGGCTAACTCAAGTGAGATGATGGTTAGAGCAAACAGGTTGTTCACCATCGTGTCATTAAAAGCACGGCGTATTAAGTCATTAAGTCAAACAGTAATACACAGGTTGCCATGATAAGGCTAAATATTGAGTATATCAGATGATAGCCTGCCTCATCGGACAATATTAATCGCTGATTTCATGACCTCGGTAACTCCAACAGGGATCGCCAAACGTGGTCGTGTGGTTATCGATTGAGGTCCGCAGCCTGTACTGTAATTGTTGTCGTGATGATCGGACAAGCTGTTCACTACCAAGGGGCGAACTGGTTAGGCATCCGCATATTTCAGGCCAATCGTGCTTGATATTATATCAAAGGCGGAGTGGTCAACACAGTTCATCAAGTCTTTGTAAAGACATACACTACTGACGTGACCTAACAAGCGCCAGACTTGGGTCAAGTACCTCGTCGTGAGAAAGGCTGGCTGGAGGGTTTATGAAAACAAATAAACTGTAATTAGGTGAATGTGACGTTCAACTTATATCCACTCCTAATAGATAGATAAAAGAATGAGGCCACCGGTAAACAGCGTACCATGATCTATGAAGTCATATACAGCGTTTTGGATAGTTGTACACAGTAGTGGTGTTGTTAGTAGATCGGCCTAATGATTCTGATATTGGTGTGTTCGCCGAACTTGGTATTTAAGTTACAAACACTTCATCACCAAGCGAGGTGACATCATCAGTGCGTAATTGTTTTAGCGTATAGTTTTCAAGCGTGGAGTTTGGTGAAGTTCGATGGGTGTCTGCTCTTATATAGTAGGGTGAGTTGACTTTCTGACCCAAATTCTGGTTGATCGCTCTCTGTTGTTTTCTACTTCTGATCTGACCTATCATCGGCTGAGTCTTGTTGTATTTGAACTTTGATTCAATGTCTTATTGGCCATTTCCTGCATCGAACTTCACCAAACTCCACGCTTGAAAACTATACGCTAAAACAATTACGCACTGATGATGTCACCTCGCTTGGTGATGAAGTGTTTGTAACTTAAATACCAAGTTCGGCGAACACACCAATATCAGAATCATTAGGCCGATCTACTAACAACACCACTACTGTGTACAACTATCCAAAACGCTGTATATGACTTCATAGATCATGGTACGCTGTTTACCGGTGGCCTCATTCTTTTATCTATCTATTAGGAGTGGATATAAGTTGAACGTCACTTTCACCTAATTACAGTTTGTTTGTTTTCATAAACCCTCCAACCAGCCTTTTTACGTGGGGCCACTCTCGTTTTGCCTAGAACGAGACAACTTTTGATCGCACCGCTCGACGCTGCCAGCGTATGTAACGAACTGCACCGTATCTTACCTCAGATGTATCACAAAACACGTGCAGTTCTATTTCTTGGGTAGTAGATATTTCGGGTGACACACAACGAGGCAACCTAATTAAGTTAACAGATCGGATATTTGTCATCCAGTTCTCCCGAATTAGACGGTCGGTCTCGTCTATTAAATCATCCCAACCAAGACGCCGACCAAAAAGGTCTTGCAGCGGCTTACGAGCTGGAAGTAGCATTGGAGCAACTACTCCCAGAAGGTCGTATAAGGAAGCAACGCATTTCATTATACCCCTCCTGATATAAGGCGCATCTGTAAGGTGCACCTAGAACTGGAAGCAATAACTTATCACTTCCTATGTGACACCCAAGGCCCTTAGGTAATCACAAGCTTCTAGCTCTAGGATAACTGTTTTGTGCAGTCTATCCTTCAAGGGTATATGCTCAACAAACTCGGTGCTGTTAGATTTCCACTTTGTAAGACGAAACCTATTATTCTGTAACAGGACGTGAAGTTCGTCTACAGCAGATAGAGCTTCCATAGTAGTTTCTATCGACAACAAACAGTCAGCCACGTAGAAGTTCCCCTTCATAGCTAACGCTTTTGAGGTCATAAAATCTTGCCCACGGTCAGCAGCCACTTGTTGAACCGCGAAGTTTAGGCAGAATGGTGAAGAAGTAGCACCAAATTGGTGAATTTTCAAATCATATACCTCATACAAATCATCCAAAGAAAGTGACCTCCACCACAGGAAGCTTAAAGCCCATCTGTCAATTTCTGGAACTCGAACCTGCGAAAACATTTCTTCAATATCTGCCGTGGTGGCTATCGCATGCTTGCGAAAACGGAGCAGCACTCCAGCAAGATTATTGGGTAAATCAGGCCCTTGCAATAAAACGTGTTGGAACTGGTCCAAAGTATTATTACCCAGTCTGTAGTCATTATCGAAAACCAATCGATAATGAAAAGCAGGGACTAAACGCGTTGACCCTCGTGTATTTATATCGATCCTGGAAAGTAAAGTGTACACAGAAAGACGTCGAGTTAGCGGGGCAAGGAGCGAGTTGTGATTGTAGCCCCGGGGCGGATATTACAAATGGAATAGCTTGACTAAAACAAAAGTAGGTAAAAAAAACAAGATCATCAAAAATTTGCAAGTGAATGCGAGTATCAAAAATATCATTCATTATAGTCGCTACAAACGTTGTTAAGAGAGACTCTTTGATACGCGGCAGCCCAATCAAACACTATTCGCATCTTGTCCGACTTATTCGTGTTAAGTACTGGATGATGTGGTAGATACCACCGTCTGGCATGATTAGCGTTTTGGGGAGAAACCTTTCTTATATAGCCCTTGCTGATGTAGCTAGATATAACGCTGCATACTTCCATTTTAATGTGGTATCCCTAAGTAACCTTTGCTTAATTGAGTGCAGACGTCGCTCTTACATCGCACGATTGTCAGGTAGTTGGTTCATCTCTGTCCGCAATGGTAAACCTATTTCGTAATGACCATCCGAAAAGGACAGAGAAACTTCCGCCTTGATCAGGGCTTCGTTATCTTCGATTGACAGGGCTCTTTATTCTGAGATTCTCTGCTCAACAAATTCCAATTCAAACAATCTTTTGAACACAATTTTCCAAAGATACCAACCGAGCACTCACGTGGTTTACATATTTGGGCATTCCAGGCGCAGCTCGAATTACATTCCTGAGGCCCCACCTAAGGAGTGTTCTAACAACGTACGGTTCCTTTCTAGTTCCTATTATTTGTTCCAATACCCAATGATCCTATGGAACACCCAGTAAGAACCCCCACATCTTTGTTTACGATACCAGCGAAGTCGAGTCCAGCCAAGTGAGCACACTGTTGCAGCTCCACCGGGGATAGCCTGTCGGCATGCGCAACCGGTAACTTATCAACAGTATAAGCTGACTCTACAGAAAGAGCATTGTTCTTGTCCAGAGATTGAATTTCAAATGCCACCCGATGGCACGGCACCATACGAGTACCATGCAGAGTGCGAATCGAAATCCGACAGGGATTACTTGACAAATCGAGCTTGCGAACTATCCTCTCGTCTAATAAGGTGGCATCCGAACCATCGTCCACAAATGCATACGTTTCAATGAAGCACGTTCGGTTCACTAACCGAACAGATACAAAACCCAGAGGAAAACCTTTTGGACTAGTAGAAGTTGCACGACGTTGCACAACCTTTTCATTTGTCTTGGGCACACGTGTTGAAACGTCATCATGCATCAATGTATGGTGATGTCAACCACAACCAGACCTCAGACACTTAACATGGACTCTACATGACTTGGTCATGCGGTTGACATTCAAACAAATAAACCATCTTCTGCTGAGTCTGACTGTACTCCGACATGGTTCTAGCGATTAAGCCATGAAGTGCATACAGCTCGTAAGGTCGTGGTTACTTCTACATTGGGAACTACCGGCAGCCTGGTTATTCAAGCTGGTGGTTGTCACGTTAGCGCCGGAGGCCATCTAAGTCAGAAATACCTGACTTAGGACCACCAAACAGTTCATGAGTTACAGACTGAACGATCTGATGTGGGCGACCAAACTGACTAGTGAGTGTGTCTATAGCCTCTTTATATCCTGTCGACCCAGGTAAAAGCATACAATGCTCTGTGAATTCCTTCGCTCTATCACGACAATAATGAATCAAATATGAAAGCCCCCGGTTGTCGGTATTCAATATGTCTGATACATTATTTTCGAACTTTCTAAGAAACCCATGAAAGCGTCGTGGTGATTCATCGAATGGTTCTACGTCAAGCTTGGGCAGACCTTCACCCAGACTAAGTGACTTCAGTGACTCTTCCAGTGTCCTGACAATGTTACTCACCTGACCGCACTGGACTGATGATTGGGATGTTCCTACCTCGCCGCGTTCCTTTAGTTTTGTTAGAACAACTCCTCGTTCTGGGTATTTGTGGGCATCCAGCAATCTCCGCTGTAGCTCGAGCCTTCTTCTACGCAACTTACACTCTTCTTCAGCAAGTAACAATTCTTCTTGCTTCAGCTGCGTCTCGAGGACCGACAGAGTGGAAAATTTTGGTGAGACGCAAGTTTTATGAACCCATTCTTCCTCTTCTAATATCTCTTCTACTGGGCCAGATTCCCTCACAGCCTTCAGAGCTCCAAACCTACAGTGAGTATAAGGAGCAGCACAAATATCATCAAACTTAGCCTTATCCTTAGAAATATAAGAATAAGAGGGTAAATTGTCAGGACAAAAAGTGGCATAAGCATCACGGGGTGACTGACTGTTTACTAGTCCAGAGGTTGGGTTTGGAGGATAACATAGAGAGGTAACGGAAGTTCCATCAATAGCTGCATCCTCAACAGATGTGGATCTATTCGAAATACTTCGATTCGTAAAAAAATCCCCGAGACCACAGCGCGAGGGGTCAGCCGTGTTTATATTATTAACGCCTTCAGACACGATAGGTTCTCCAGTCTAGATTCTTTTGGGCTTTCGTCGGCCTTGCATAATATACTCAATGGATGCACGCGATTGAATACTTCGAAAAGCTCGAATGCAGCAATGCCTTGAAATCGTGCCATTCAAGTACTGTTAACTCGCTCCTGGTGATTTAGGGTAATTCACTCAGTGACGCGTATTCGGCCATTCCAATAACGCTTATTCAGACGGTCGGGTTAACGGGACTATTTTCCAAGTCCAAAAATTGTCAGAAAAGGCGATCGAAAGGATTGGAATTTATACGGCACTGGTTAATAAAATTAGAACAAAGGTACTGTCTCGATTTGAATGTGAATCAACCGGGTACACAAATTATCCAGCAAATGAGTTCAAAATGGGACAACTAAACACATGTTCACAAACAGCCACCAGTCAACAGGAAATAACCTGATTAAAACAACCGGGTACAGATGAAAATGAGAACGCGTCAACAACACCAACGAGGCAGTTTCGACAGATGGACAATGATAGTCGTATGAAGGAAAAAGTAAACGTTTGATGTGTAATTACGGTACCAAATTCGTTATGATCGTTTACTGTACATAGCAAAGAAATAAAGACAGATTAAGGACAGACTTTCTTCAACCAAACCAAACACACCTTTACAGATTCATCGTTCCGCATCACACCAGACAAAAGACGACAAACATACCAGACGAACTTCAACAAATCCAACATTTACCGTAACGCACTTTCCATCCTGACCACAAAGTTCATTAAACGAAAATGCCACTAACCGACTTGACAGTTTGGATTGCATTACCACCCAAAAGTGTTCTTGTTTCAACAGGTTTATC
>LUCH01004576.1:23776-50600 GCA_013368495.1 Paragonimus heterotremus | reverse complement strand
TCTAATGAGAGCGAAACTCGAGTCTAGCGCTTCTTTTCGAAAGGGCTGACTGGAAAGTCTATGGGAATGCGACAGCTGCGATCACTTGTGGGTGATGTTCAATCTGTATGAAAAATCCATATCCTCTATTACTCATCATTAAAAACTAGAACGTCCCTCAGCAACTTTAAGCTGAAAAGTCTTAATAATGAGGACATCGATTGAATTCGCAACGTTATCTACATTTCGTTAGTTAACGAACTAATAGGCTACCGAGCCTATTTAACACCATCTGTTATTAGAAATTAAACAAAAGGGAACTACAATATCAAGCTGTGATCGTGTAGCAAGAAAACCTTTATTCACCGTAACTAACGAGTGTAAAAACCTAGCTGTTCGTATAAGAGCTAATATAATCAAAGATGTGTATGGATGTACACTGACCGATTCTGCAACCGTTCTGCGTGTGGCATTCGATATTCATCTCAGTTAGCAAAATCCGGGTTGTTGTTTTTGTTTTTGGCTACTCACCGTTTGTTTCTTCACTCATGTATACATTAAGCCAAATGAATGTAACTTCAGATAAATTAGATAAAACCCTAATAGAAAATTGGAACAGTGTCAACTGCAAATGCAGTTCACAAATATATACTTCACTAAGGCTTAAATTCACTGTTGGAACGAATCTTGTTCTAATTTTGAAGCAAACGGTGGTAAATATTCAGACAAAATAGTTTCTTTCACCCAAAATTAGTTGGCCAAAACCCCCTACACACGAAGAACGACAGTATTCGGCTACTTCAGCCTGATGAGCCAGGACGTGTTATGAGACCTTCACCAAAGACATAACCCTCAAAGGAAAACGATTCAGCTATTCCGCGTGGGTAAACACTATTTTGAAGACCACGTTATACGACGCCGTAAATGCGGACCGTGAGTATCTAAATGAATTATGTGACTGGAACATGCTTGAATACTCCGCAGAATCTGTTGTACATGTCAAAAATAATTCGCATTATCACCAGTGGCGGTATAACAGTGGTTAAAACTCATGCTTAACTGCCACATAACCATGAAAAGCAAAATTAACCTTAGAAAGACCCAGGTAAAGAGAGAGGATTGAACCTACCTTCTCAAAACTGTATGTTCAAATTGAAACACTCAACATCTAGTTGATCATGCAACAAATTACCTCCCAACGTATTGGTCCTTCACAACACAACTCTGGCTGCTTTATCCGCAGCCTCCATCAGGGTGAATAAACGGATATGTCACTGGTGATGTTTGATTAATCGTATTTGTCATCCACATTCTTGAACCCTCCTAACTACTAGCTTCTGTTGTCTGCGATATACAACGATTAAGTCTAAGTTTGTGGGGCCGCTAAAACACGCTGTATCTTCTTAGGTAGTTCATTCTAGTTTTTTCACGAAAGTCGGTGAACTCAAGTAAGTCGGACTCAGACTGTCCCAATGGACAATTTTGCTATCTGACATCGAGTATGATACATGATTATACGAAAAGCATGAGACACCCGCACTACAGTTTTGGGTTGCTACACATGCAACGACGTCGACTAATATTCGCATGTGTTGCATAGCAATAAACGCCTTGATCTACATTAAAAGCTGATTATCTAACTTAACTGGTCATTGAAAAGTGGTGCTTAAGCGTCATTATGTCTTAAAGTCATATCAGAGAATGCAGAAATGCACTGATGTGGATGAGCATGATGGAGGCGTGAAAAAAGCTATTCAGGTTTTCTATGCAAACGTTTCAAATTAATTTATTGTTGCCTAAAGCGTTGATCTGTTGTTAAATGTGTTGCACGCAACCTAACCCTTGTAGATTGCAGAGCTTCGGTCATTCTAAGCCGGAGCATTAGCTATAAAGGTGACATATAAGCGACATGCAGAAGAAAGCAAGGGAATTAGGTGTAACTTTCATATCTTCGGTACGGAATGCCATGATTAAGCCATAGCATCACAATTTCAGCCTTGACTGGCGGTCTAATATTTCTTTGTCCCATGAAACTGAATGCTAAGTTGCTTACCTCAAGTGAACACAAGTAATTCATGTGGGGTCTTAACGCGTATGTGGTATTCTTGAGGACAGAAGCCAAACTGAAAATAGCTTCTCAAGATAATCAATTGAGGCAAAAACATTAGAGAACACCATTATAAACGCACATGTTTTTAACTCACTGATCTAACCAAACTACGTCCATAGGAAACGTACTACATTTTGTGTACGATATTCAATAATTTTAGGTATGAAAATGGTCCTATTGACTTAAACGAAGAAATCCTTCAATCAAGCTTTGTAAGCTCGCTAAGCTTCTGGACTATTAAGTAACGTTAGCATTTACCACAGGCGTACACAGAGCTTCAGCTTTTGGATATACCAGCATGTAATATGGTCTGGGCTGAAAGTGATCGTGAAGGTAGTACAAGAAGTGACGAAATAAATTAGCACAAAGGATACTGTAAAACTCTATGTAACAGAAGCAGAGCCGGTGATCTTGCTGATATGGGTATGCCATAAACAACGACACATTCTTACTTCCGATGGCATGTTTTACCCAAGGCGGTGGATGGCTATGAACTCCACTGGCAGGCTGCCAACACCTTCCAGCTTTGTTTAGTGGGTAAGTTAAGGCTTGTACAACTCGCGAACTCATCGTCCCTTGATTATAATGCTACTTCTGTCGAACGTTATTAGTTGCAATGATCACCCCAGTTAGTGCCGTGCCCACATACAGACTAGGTGACCCAGGTGGGGTAAATTACCAAATTACATTACCTCATTGATCGACCGTGTGGGTGAATTGTTACCAAATGTACTACTGTACATACAATTGGCCCACTAAATAGAAGCCAAGTGATGAATACAACTGTGGTCTAATGCCAACAGCTTCTATGTGTATTCTGCTAGAAAGGATTAAATTAAGCTTCTTTTGATAAACTTCAACTGATGTTGACGAACCGGAGCGATCGAGTGTGAGATGCAACTCGCTGGTCGGTTTCACTATGATCGTAGTTCGCAAAGCTGGTGCGGATCTGATTTGATCCTTTGGCTGTGCAGACCAAAATCCATGTTTGTAACTTAGCACCGTTTGCTGTATGACCTTCGGTTCTGTAAACGGCCGTTTGGTTACTTGTATTTTTACTACAAAACCTAGTCGAAGACCATCGGAATTCATGCAACAAATCGTGGTAAATTCACTCGCCTTGATACCATTCTGTAAATAACCAACTTATTGTTCAGTCTTCAACCGAACCACAACAGACAACACTTACAGACAACCTCCAGCGCTGAAACCGTAGTAGTCGTCCAGACACCGGTCGCATCGATGCCCACCCACCCCAGGCTTGCATTTACATTGGCCTGTGCTGGCACAGTCGGCATGACCATCCAACGTGCCGATTGGATCGCAGGCGCATGGTTTGCACACGGTCGGCTGAAGCTGATCGGGGAAGTAACCAGGTTTACACCGATCACAATTGATGCCTTCTGTGTTATTTCCACAGCCAATACAACGGCTACCTGATCCCGTTTTGTCATACAGCTCTACGTCGAACTCGCACAGCCGAGAGTTCCCGTTGCACTTGCAAGCTGAAAGTGAGCAGAATGATGGAGGAGAATTAAACAGACGTCAAGTAAGGGCAAGTCAATGAACAACTCTGAAAAAACAAAGAGAGTAATTTAGACAGAAACTAAAGTCACATAAAGTGTTGGCTGCATAAGCACTCACGTCGACAAGGATTCGGATTGTCAGGTGTCGCCGGCTGCCATGGCGTATCACGATGATCTGCCGTACACTGTTCGCAGTTATCTCCTGTAGTATGGTGGCTGGAAGCGCATACACAAACCAGGCGATCGCGTTGCCCAGGCCCCGAACTGGGACGACACTCGTTGCCATGACCGTGACAGAGACAGCTGTGTAATAAACGTTACCAATACAAATGATAGTAAATTATGGAAAATGTGGAGTGCAATAGGCCAATCGGATGAGCTTCACTAATTACGGTTTGAAAGAAAAGATGAAACACAATAATAAGTAACCATACGGGAGTGAATGCATTTTTGTGCGTATTAAAAGGATCCGATGTTACATATCCCATATAAACCGTTAACTGAGGTATTGCATCGAGCAGTTTTCAATCGTTCAGTTACAAAACAAAGTAAACAAGGTTCAACACCGAAAACTCCGCCAGTCAGTTCTAGATTGTGTGGGCTAAATAATTGCTATCACATCAGCGTTGTTAAGTTTCACGGAGTTTGATTTTAGATGTAAATCCAATATTGGACCATCCCAGTCTGATTAATGAAAGATAAGAAATACTCTAATTGCCAAGTGATTGAATGTTTTGGAGAAAGCGTCCTTCGTGAAGGGTTTGTAGCCGCTTTTACTGTAAGAATAACAAAAACGCGTACACTGGTTCTGGAAAACGTGGAACAACGTTGAGGTTAAAATGGAGTCTCACTAAAAAGCGACACGTAATGAAGTACAACAAGAAATTTTACACTATGGCAGATGTACATCGAGTTGTAAAAATTCCTGATTTTTTTGAACACTGACGTACATGTTTAATCGTTTGCTTCGGATAACAACGAGGTGGTTAAGGGGGATTTTTAGTCAGAACAACTCAAAATGTTGACTCAGTAAACCCTGAAGATGTCTAGTCACAAGCGATCAGGTCATGTATACCTACAACGCTAGTGTGCTGTTCATCACGCCAGGCACTTTCTGACGAACTGCAGCATATATACTGGAGTTGATGGCTTTGCATAAGAAAATGAAACCAGTCACTAATGAGTAAGGTATCATCGGTTGTGTTTGCCGTCTAGACACTATTTCTAGAGGTTACGGAAAATTGCGGATAGTCTGACTCAGATTGAAGATTGCTTTTGTTGAGTCGCCCATGACGTTACACTCAAATATGAGAGGAGGTGGTAAAAACCATAAACTGAAAGTTTCACGCATGTCTTGTCACCTCTTTGTGACACCAGGCTGTACGTTCAGGATTGTGTGTAATTATCAAAGAGCCTTTATCAAAAATTACTGAACGCAGACTCAGATACCTCATGTATTAGATGCGTACCTTCACTCTAAAAACTCTATTTGATGATACTGGGATGATTTTTGTATTTTGAACTTTCGTTTAGTTTTTATTCACATGGTTTTGTTGCACGACTGTAAATCAAGAGCATTGACTGAGTGTATAGCTGTTAATGCTGTTACTGATAATGACGGAGAACGAAAGGAGTAACAGTGGGTGTGCAGATCAACAAAATATCCCCTCTATTTCTCAAAGTAAATCACAACTACCCCGATGATTAGTCAGTCGACTTTCTAAATCACTTTAAAATACATCACAATTTCCATAGATTACGTGCAATCCTGTTTTAGTTAATCCTAAATGTGTTTCAAACTTCAATGACCTTCAACTAGTACATGCCAAGCTTTGAATCAGTCAAAGTTTTGTGTGGTTTATGTTGCCATCATCAGGATATTGACTGAAACGTAGTTTAAAGAATGAATAACTGTCACAGAACATAAGAATATCACAGACCACAGCACAGTACAATTCCAAATAATGCACTTCAAGAGCACTGAATGCATTCGTTTGATGTCCTGAACTGACAGGAGATACCAAATGCCTCTATCTAACAGAGTTGTAAGGATGTTCATGACAAGACACCCTTTTTGAGTGCTTTCTAAACTTTGGCAAAATGTTAGACTGTTTACCGACCCCTCCCTTAAATTGCATTCGTTGTACTACCAAACAAAGTGACTACCTCAGTGTGTAAGGATCTGAGTGTAGAAGGTGTTCCACACGAACAACCGAAAACCTGACCCATCAACTCAAGCTACCAACTCAACCGACATTCCTGTAATCAGAAAAGATTGGCAGGTTCAGTGCAGCCAACACTCTAAGGACACACAAAGTCCACAGCCCAACCACCGAGTGATGGGCTAAAACAAGCAGTGATACACCTCTTGTTGGGCTATGCCAACTAGATACAACCCAGATGGCCGTGACAAAAACAGAATTTGTCTTACTAACAAATGCCATCGTCAAGTTGAGGAATGGATAAGATCAAATACACAGCACACAAGCTATCTTCAACGAAAAATCGGATGGTCTTCAGAAACCAAAAGTGACGAAAGCTGAAAAACATAGCGAATGGCACAGTTACTGTTACGCACACTTCATCAACAATATGGCAAGTCGACAAGGTGATAGCACTCATGTATGCACTGGTTTTACAGACTCCAATGAACAAATTACAATTAGAAGAACTCAACTAAGAAGGTTGAACAAATGGAACACATGCATCAAACTAACCGTCCACCAACTGTAAACTTTTGGATGGCAAAATAGTATGTCAACAACGTGTCTTTTTCAGCTCCTCTTTCGTCGCCGAACGTGTGCATTTTTCTCAACTCCATTTTGATCTGACTTGCTGTGCTCCATCGCTGTGTTCAAAAAATAGGAGGATGAAGGATAATAAAAGGAAGCTTAGCGCTCATTTTTACCAATGTGCATATCTTTTTTTACACGAACAAACAACTTATGTCATTTCTTAATGTGATGCGTATGGTGTGCCTAAAAATATGTTCTGCATTTAAAGGATCCGTTTTGTTGATTCTCAGTCGGTGAGTATAGACACCATTTCACAAACATGACTTTTATGAAATAGAGAATACAGCTAGTAAATCCGCTTTATTTATCTTCATAGTTTCATCGTTTCGTTCACCTGTCGAATTTGGCAGGGTGACTTTGCATGACCTAACAGACTGGGCAGCAATTTCGCCATGATGACCTATTGACAAGTGAATTTCTCAGATGCTAATTACTCATTAAGGGAGCTGTTTGAACGACCTCAAAACAGTCACTGCATCGTATATCAGTGTGACCAGTGTTGCATACGCCTCCGGTCCTCATAAACACTGATATCAATCTATTAGTGGTTGGATGAGTAGCAAAAGTTTGTTTTGAGTTTGGTATCGGATATGTTGGAACCATACACGTTTGAGGGAACAAATGAGCCTGAGCTTACCTGAGTCTGAGTTGGACCAGTGATAACAAACCTGATGGCAATACCTGAGATAAATTGGCTTGAGGGTTCACATTTTAACAAGTGAGAATTAAATGATCTGAAATGAGAATGTAAACCTACCCTCATCTTGATAGAAACTTTGCAAAGAGTGGAGCAGGCCTTAAATGACCAGTAAACTGGCGGTATCGACGATGGGTTAAAAGCAGCTGCAGGCTACCAAAAAGTATCTGATGGCGAAGTTTCAGAACCAGTTTTGCGTTCGATTTCTTCAAGTAAACACGTTGGTACAACAAATCCAGTTGGAGTACCTCGGTTTGGACATATTCGAGCACCAACTGTTTATTGACTAGCGTCTGAATTGTCTGTTTACTATGCCAGCTTCAACGATTGGACAATGGGCGGGTGGGGTTTTTGGGGACGTCAGTAACCCCATTTTTTCCATGGGACAAAACATTTTGCCTAATCAGAGTGAACGAAAATTCTCAAAACAGTCTAGAAGTAACCCTCATTATCCTTTTCCCTCTTCGACCTTCATTCTGTCACGCTTATGAGTGGCTAAGTGACCGCAATTGCTATTTTTAGCAATTAACCCTGAATCTTCTGCTTTGAAGATATTTGTAGGACAGCATGCTCCATATCACACCACGTATTTTTCTATCTTTCAAAGCTGCTTTTGGGCGGAACATCACAATGTTCTGTACTCGTCTTCTGATTTGGTTCAGGAATAGGTAGCAGGGTGAGTCGTTTTATTTTTCGGGACGAAGTCTTCCGATTTTTTTGTCTGAAGACAGATAGTTCGGGTTCCGTCAAGCGCCGTGTATTTTACTATCGATCCAGCATATTAACCCCAGGTGTTTACAGCACGGGGATTCCATAATAATCGATTCGCGCATCCCGATGGTATAAATGACAAGGAAGCTGGTCCTATACAATAATTACTCAAATGTGCTGATGAGCTTTCTCTGTTCTTCCTTTGAACCCTCTTAACGAGAAGGCTATACGGAAGACACGGGTGAAAACCATTAATAGTCGCCTCAATATGTAGATGCACCAGTGACCGGAACATCAGGGAAAAGTATCCAGGATGAAACTTCCCGAACGGCCACGCGGGTAGCCCAAATACGGGGTTAACGTTCATGTCCATTGAAGTGTAATCCGGAGTAAAACTAAAATCATTTGAGACGATTGGTTCGGAGTACATTTCAAACCTGATATTATTCATCTTGACACTTCAAAAATAGCATTCAGTATAAGACGAATGGCTTAGTAACAGCACGTTACACTTAGATGTATTAAGCAAAGGCTCATGTTCAAGGCACAGCGGTGCAAACATGTAAGACTTGTTACAGCTTCTGGTTCACTATTGGTTGCATCTTTCTGTGGGTAGACTACAATAGCAGCGGAGAGTTGACAAGTTATGGGATTTCTTCTGTGAACCAGGTGGTCAGTGGTGGTTCTGAAATGGGACTCTGTGGAACACAGCTAATAGCACACTATCATTTAAGGACTGGGTTACCAGTCCTTACATTAAAGTGAAAACCTCTGGAGTAGCTTTCGAGCCACTGAGGAATGTCATCATCTCGTCAGAGTTTATGGGAATTCTCACAAGGAACTAAGTGATCAGCTTGATCGGTTCCGGGAGTGCAGATAGACAGTGACCACTAAACTATCTTATGTAGAAAAACTGTTGGTCACCCAAAGTGAAAGCAAAACAAATTTGAGTATTCACGATTTTATTGGATTTTTATGGACTGTTTTTTGAATAGGAGGCAGCGTAGAAAAAGCAGTATTTCAGCAACCTCATCGCTTTGACATTTATATATGTTGCTTTGGCTCTGCTCTTTGATGGTTTGATACAACGAGACGTGCTTTGGACCAAGTTGTTTTGCACAACCATTGACTGTAAAATATTTTATAACAAAATTGAGTGTCAATTTGGATAACCTCTTAGTCAATACACTAATTTACTCGGGCTATAATTCTTGGTAGGCTGTATTACTCCTCGATTCATTTGTAGCCCTGACAACAAGAAGGTCGTTAAGTGAAATCCATTTACGTTCAGTTGTTTTACGTAATGCGGTCCACTTCTGGTTCCTCATAACTATTCAGAGTTTGTGGAGTAACTTTCTGTCTCTGTAATACATACTTTCTTCGAATGCACTCAATTTTGCCTCTTCAATCATTTTCACGTCATACGATGGGTAGTCATGGCCCTTCAGTAACACACTCATGCATTGCAATGGGCTTTGCGGAACACACGCTATACATGTAGTGCTGACCTGTAGTGCTGACAGATCGTAAGCTCTCTTGATGTTGCACTTGTATTTGCTCATTATTCGTTGATTGAAGTAATCGAACATCACGGTTTTGTTCGGCATTTGTGAACTCAGTAACTTACTACTGTCAATAACTATCTACGTGCTTTCTTTCTGAACCCTTTTTGATGTGAATGGTGAAGCGCTGGTGCAACCTGAATATTTTACTTTTCAAACAACATCGAATAAGGGTAAGTTCCCTATAAGCGTACAAACTGTACTAATCGCTGTACCATAATAGGCAATACTTCGGCTCCGTTATCTGCTTGATTGTAGTACGGGCTACTTCTACGACGCTGAAAGGTTTTGAAGGCTAAGCAGACGAACTATGGTTCAATATTGTCGAAGAAAATCGCAGGTACATCGCTACACGCGAACTAGGCTTTGAATTAGTGTACCACTAATCCATAAAAAGTAGAGCTCAGTCATTTCGACTCGTGGAAATTATTGAAATTACCAACTGTTACTGGAAGTTTTTGTTACTGTATCTAAAGATGTCTGATAATGATATTTCTCTAATTCTTTTGGAAAAGCAACGTCTCAGCATTTTTCCTCAGCTTAGTTTGAGTCACTGTTTCGAATCACAGTACATTTTCGTATGTATCTTTTTACGGAACTTAACATGTTAAGCTATCTGAAATGAGGCTGTCAGAATATAGCTTTTCATTCATGCATATTATCTAGCATCTCCTGGTGGAAGGTTTTCGGAGAAATACTTCTGCAGTATTAAGCCTTCTTCCTGCGGTTTGTGATCGCGGTGGCTAAAGAAAACTGCGAGTTCTCTGGCAGTTTTCCTTAGTTAGTTTCTAGTAGTCTGTGATTGCTTCAGCTACACGTTGTAGCACAGTGAATATTGTCGTTCCTTCTGTGTGTCCAGTGATTAAAGTGCTCTTGTCACAGTGTAGTCTATAACTATAGTGGTAGTACACGGTTATGTAACTTTGTTAACATTCGTTCATGTATTACCAAAAGTAACAGCATTTCAAAGCTCGAATTTTGTCCTCTCCTTATCAACTGCAAATAAAGATCAAGTTTGATTATAAGAGTTATCTAAAGTTCTTCATTTTGGATGGTAAAACTGAACACTTTATGGTAAATAATTATTAACTTCATCTTTTATAATTTTTTTCGATTCGTTTCTAGTTATTTTTGGATAGGTCCGACAATACAACCGCATATCGCTGAACTGACAAATCTAACTGGGAAAAATGCCTTACTACCCAGTAAGATCATATTTCTAACAACCATGAGTACCACATGGTTTCGGAGTAACTAAGGGAACGAAACCAATTCATGCTGCGTTTCCGATCGGCTGGTTATCCATAGTCATCTTATTTCAGCCTCTCAATGCTATTCATTCTTGTTCTGTGGATAGCTGGAATGTTCGTATGTCGTTTGGCAACGAAGAGGGCTGGTGACCTTGGAAGACTTTATTTCAATTTAACGACCTGGCGTAGGCTTGTGCACATATGCATGTGCGCATATTGGCATCAGATTTCACATTTCGATGTGGAGTTCATTTGAGGTCAGCCGAGACGGTGGAGCAAGACAGATATAAAGGTGTTGTATGCTATTCAGACAAAGGCGCAGTTTGTTTCTCTGTTGGCAGTTGGTCACAAATCTGATACCAACGTTCCGGTATTGTTTTAACATTTATTACTGTTATAGAGAAACTGGTAGCCTGTAGTTTCCGTAATTTACTTACTTGAAGTCTGCCAACCTGTACCAAAGCCCTACAACATTTGGGAGTCGAATGGATTACTGCTTCTAGAGCAAACCTGTGCAACAGTCTAAAAATATGAACAGGATATAACCGTTATACATGCAGATTCATGTTCAATAACAACGTGATCATCAAAATTTATCATCATCTACATTAACCACATGTTTTTATTCTCTTAACAGCCAGATATCTTCCCTTCAGAAGAAATTTTAACATATGAAACGTAGTTCAGTATGTACAGTACGTGACTAACGAAAACCAGCTCGGTAATCAAGCGTTCGATAATTTACAAGTTAAAAATCACGTGGAATTTGAAGTATTAACCAACTTTGACACGAAAACGTTCAGGGTGAAATACGACGGCAACGTCGATAACCACTTCGTTCAGTTGGTTTCATGGAAGTAACAAACCATTGAAAAAGTGTGCTGTCCAATTTACTGTACATACTTTTTGGCTAATATGAACTATCATCTACGTTAGTCGCGACTACAATAGTCAAAATTTATCCACTATTGGATACGGCGTCTTTTTAAGGTATTCAAAATTTGAGGTCTGTTGAATCCAAGACGTTGAACAAAATGCATCGAAGTTTTTCAAACCTGACATAACTTTACTACTTGAGCTGCTGCACTCAAGGGCGACAAATTTTCTCGTGATGTAGGCTATGTTAGCACCAGTACAGATAAAAATGGTTTTCTGTTGTTTTCTTCGAAAACCTTAACTTCACTCATCACACCTTGCTCGACAGACGATGATGAATTTATTTAGTTCATCGAGTGGGCACTGACTAAATACTACTGTTGCCTGGCGGATTGTCCGAACTCTAGATATACATGAACTCAGACACATCCCAGACTAGCTAACGCTAATTGCTAGTGTCACACAAACAGGCTTGTGAGCAGACTGATCTAAGGACTTCCTTCGGTTATGCCAGCGATCAGGAATCGCGAGTGAACAGTGAACTATAACACACCATCCAGTATAAGCACACAACGACATAGTCCAAGGGTGTCCGGTTCACGATAACGTACGACGCATGTACGTACGGGTGAAATAAACTCCTCATATTTATTCCATGTCAACTACGACCAGGAGCAAGTGAAGATAAGTGTCGTAATGGCAGAAACCACTGTAGTTGGTTACTGTGCTTACCGATAGTATGGGTGGACTAATAAATTGAAGACGTTCTATAACGAGGGTCAGACAGTGGTATTTGAAAAGACGGTAGATTCCTGGAAAAACACAAAAGACCACACTAAATTGATTCTTGCAGGGACGGCATTCCTTTTTCAAGGGGACACTAGCCAATCGCAGTGGGTTATACAAAAATTAAGTCCAAAATAAAGGAAATGAGAAATGACAAACTGGCTCAGCACTGAAAGAAACGCAAACGCAAGATTGTCACACTGGTATCTTGCTTGGCCACAAGATAGGATAGCCATTCGTGTTACAGTTAAGAAGTCACAAAGAGATCTCATGCAAGGCCTGATAATACATTGTGACAGTCGAAAACAGGTTATGTTCTGTCCATGTTGCTTGTCCGTGTGAGATCATCCTAGGGGGGGGGGTGATTCATCTATTTTTATTGAAACTTGACCGGAATAATTTGAGTTAGATCACACTTCACTAAATTGACCACGGCTTAAACAACTGGTAAAAACTGGCGTTCTTGAATAAGAACACTATCACGATGGATATTGTGGTGGTCTCGAACTGAAACGACCGTCGTTGTAAATAACGAAAGCTTTGGCCATATGTTACAAAAGTAGTCGCTGGAGACGGTGCTGTAAGGATTTAGTAATCTTGCTCGCATGTGCACACCAATCAATAAGATGTAATCACAACCGCATGTTGTCATTCTCAACATGACTGCAACTGATCGAGTACCTAGGGCCTGAGAAAAACTTGTGAGTAATCGATTACTGTGTTTATTGCTGACATTTCACTCCTGACTCATAAGCTTTTGCAGAATAGCGGGCCAATTACAAGCTAGAGAGCATTTAAAACAGTCAAAACGCGGGAATCGATGGGTCAGTTTAAAAGTAAAAGATCGTATATGGTCTTTAGAAAGTTTAGATTCTCAACGGTACTCTCATGTTACATTATCATGCTTTCTGGTGCCATCCACCAGCACATCAACACCAGATTGTTAATTTAGATTTATGAGCCGACTGAGCAGCGGTTGCGGTTAACAACCGTACGCCTAGACAAGCAAGAGACAACAATATATAAAAGTCATCTGATGCGCGTGGATGTATTTGATTTCTGCGTGGAACTGGAGGAAGAAAAGTCATTGTCTGATATAATGCTTACAGTACTTTGTCTTCTTCAGACAGGTCACTAATATGATAATGAGAATGATGGGCCAAACACAAAACATGAAATATTCTGTAAACGGTCAGGGAAATTCGCAGACTTGTGGAAATGTGTCGGTCTGTAAAACTGACAAAATAACTTGTTAATAATCTAAGGATATCTCGGGCAACTGCAATAAGATGGCTGTTGTAGTGAAATCACCTTCGACGTCCCCAAAATCTTGAACTCCCTACGACATAAGAGTTGCCTTGCCAGTATCACCGCCCTGGTTCACCTTGTGAAGGTAAATTTACTAAAAACCACTAACATCAAACTTAGTGTGTTGGCGTAAGCATCGCTGTTTTACTCGTAGCTGTATAATGAATCCGCGCCATATCTACTATTGTAGGCTACATTCACTAGGATAACAATGTTTTAGCTACTACTGTTGGGAACGCCCCTCGGCCAGCATGACGCTTATTTGAATTCTGAAGATCGACTGGAATTTCCGTCGACATTCGTCCTTTCTGGTGGCTGTCGTGCGGTTGTTTTCAAGGTTCTGTCACGTCCAACTCCCTAGCGCCCTTAATCGTTGCGTTGAAACCCGCTTGCTATCGGTGAGTAAATAAATAAATAAAGTTTGTTTGAAGATCCACCGTCTTCTCACTGTGACTTTCGATTCTAGTTAATATAAGACTGGGGAAACTTTGGGTGTGCGAACCTCATGACTATCATTACGATACTGTGCCGGTAAGCTAAGAATGATAATAACCAAAGGTTTAAGGGATATGAACGCGAGACAACCTCACTAAACATGGAGGACTGTGAAGCAACGTCGTCGGCAGGTTGGTAATCCTAAAATAGAGTCCAGTTATCTACGTAGATCCATGATGTAGGGCTAATAAAAGCGAGTCAGAGCCACAAAACCACCTACCGACGTCTTCGCCACTTATCCATTTATGTCACCCGATACGTGCAGTGAGCGGTGGACATTTTTAGTCAAAAATGTCAGTAAGTTTAACAGTCACAATCTATAGTGCTAACATTTCTCAGCTGTTATATGCGGTTGCCTTTTACGAATGTGGTCTTTACATCAATCCTTCATCTCTGATATACATCGTTGTGACAACAAAATTGACAATACATAGTAAAGAATGTCCAACTGTGGTTTCGCTGTAGCTTACCAAACCCTCAGGATTATACTGCGTCTTGAAACAGACAAATCGGCCGACAATCTTCTTGACTCACTTATTGCTCTCAAGACCGGAGGTGCCGGTGCATTTTTCGAAGCACACTTTCCGCCTTTGAGTAAGTACGGCAACTCTCAAACAGCAGGAGGAACTGAAAAGATAACCTAAGAGACTTCGTGCCACGTAAATTTCGGAAGCTATTTTTTGACAATTACATTGATTATCCGATATGTGAATAATCTTCTGAAAATACTTCCTGTCCGAGGTCGTGGAAAACAATACCCTGTTTTCCTGGTTGGCTCACTTTGTAGGTGAGGCTGTTATTCATAAAGGTCTTATGGCATATTTCGGTTGTTAAACTAGAGATAATGATTTTCAACTGACACTAACTTCGAGAAGACGGTTATTCCGGCATACAGCACCTGTTAATGTCTAGCCTTTCAGAGAAACGTGAGGAGATTAACTTAACTGGAAAGAGACGACAGGTAGATTGAGACAAACTATCAACTTTAAGCGACCATCAAACAAGGAGCATATTATGCAAAACTTACAAATTTACGAGGTCAAAAGCAACCATTTTACAGACAGTTCACCATTTTTGAGCAGGTGACAGCGTACGAGTCCGTTACCGTACAAGAGAAATACATGAACATCAGCGGTTGATATGGAGCATAAGAGGACGCTGCGTCCGCTGATCAGGTTATCAGTGGATTTAAGCAATGTGGACAAAAGAAATCCAGTTTCAGCCGTACAAGCGTAATTAGCTCTTGTGAGCATGTTTAAAGAAAGAGGAGTGTGCGCATATCGACCAGAGTTAACCTTTACAGGAGCTAAAGAAAATAAAGAGCCTATCCACGTTATGCATTACATTTCAAGCTGATAATTTCTTACCATGATAATTGCATTAACCTAATTGGAGTCAAGTGAAAGAGTGTGAGGGGCAGTACGTCAATCTTAATTTAAATGCCAACACTGAAAGAATTTTCCGAGAAACTGCCCAGTGCACGAAATATAGTGCCACAAGCGTGCATAAAAGCAGAAACATCAGGATGAAAGAGAGAGCGAAATTGGTCATAGAAGTACTTGATCTACTCTGTCAAAGTAAACTGCAGAGTAAACATACCATGATAGTTTTTGAGAAAGGAACATAAACCCTGAAAATCGCTTAAAGTTAATACCAGAAGAATAAGCTTTCCAGCCGGTTGCCTTTGACAAGAAGTCCCAGGCTCGAACTTCGCTGCTGCTAGAACTAAAATGTAGTGTACATCCTTGTCAATCCCGGTCTTTGAATTTAGGTCAATGTGCTGCTGAGTTAACCGCATTAACCACTGTCATAATGGCTTAACTGTACTAACAGCTGACTTCATGTAAGTAGAGGCTGAGCCACATTCGGTTGTGAGTAATGCTAAAGGCATCCATTTTCTCCGAGAAGAGACAAAATAAATGTCCCGTTAACACAAATCTATGGTCACACGATTGAAATATGTTACCAAGCTGACATACTAAAAGTCACAAAGTCTGATGGATGATAGTGTGAATATTGGTAATTAGTGGACTATTTGGTTGATATAAACCGGGCATAACTAACCTGTAATTCTGTATCCTCAAAGAACCGATCGTAATTCGGTCGTCCATTGATAACTGAAAAGATCACTTCACCCTCATACAATGGTTGTAGTGTGGAGTATTCCTCTTGGCAGATAACTTTATCTGGACTTGTGAAAACAGGTACCACGTTGTATGTCATGCCAAAATAGGTGTAGCAGTTGCTAGAAAAGTAAGCCCAAGGGGTCCAGTCAGATGTATCGTCGAACCGTTTGTAGATCACCATCGCATGTGGACGTGGTGACCGGAACTGAAGGTATACATAATTCACGTGAAATTGTGTTCCTGTTTGGCAGATACGAAGGGAAGGGACGAACAAATTGACGCAAAATGTTTCCGGTTGAGCTAACAACAAGTTACTTTTAGAAATAAGGGTTATAGGTCCTTAACTAACAAACTAGAATTCGTTTAGAAAAAAATTGCACCAGACAAAAAACCGACAGACGAGCAGACATTAGGGCAGAAAGTTTGAATGCAAGCCTTCATTTAATACGGGGACTTCCGTGTGAAAATTTATTCAAAAACTGTTTAGGAAGACTGCAACAATACATTCTTGAGATAATCCGGTAAAGTAGGGTTAGCAACTCCAAGCACCTGTGGCGCTACATACGTAAATAGATAAAAGCATTGGTCCTTACTTGGAGTTACTTTAGTCCGAGACGCCGTTATCCTCATCGTTGACAAAAAAAGTTTCAACTTATTTTGTAAATAGAAATACCTGAGAGAAAACGCTTCACCTGAAGGGCTGTTATCTGTCTGGGTAGTGCCATACCAACGTTCGGATGATTGGGACCAATTTTTTACTTTTTAAACTTCATGCACAGCATAAAATGGCCGTAGTACACGGACATATGCCTCAGTCCTTCGAGCTTAGACCGAGTATGGATTGTACGGTTGGAATCACCATGGATGCAGCATATACTGCCCTTGCCGTCATGTGAACACAGGCGCATTCTGGATTCACCAGTAATGACGTTCCAATGCCGATACATACAGCGCAACGATGTACGCACGTGCAAGGCAGGATTAGCTTTAAGTTGAGCCTGAATATCGCCTGTTTCGCAGGGCTTACTCGAGATAAACTTTGAGCAGGCAAATCACCTGTTGTCATCCGCTTTGTTGTAACACAACATCCTGAGGAACCGTACCGAGGTAGTGTTACAATTCAATCAAAGGACTATGTTTTCAGAAGTAGGAACGTCAGTCATTGTGGTTCACACTTATATCGAATAAGACGGTGCAATTCTATTTCGGGCAGAGGTATCTTGTAGTTAAGCCATTTCCATCTAAAAAACCACAGCGGCTTTCGCCTTCAAAAACTGAAAAGGCAAAAGAGGAACTGTATGAAACGTTTTCGACATCATTGCAAATCATTACAGCCGGTTCTGGTTCCGGTCTATCCAACCAACAATGGCGCGTGTTGGCTCAAATCTGCTGCAAGAGAACTGGAACACCCACAACTTTTTGATTACCTTTTCTTACCAGCGCGCTCCAGTACCAACAGTTGTCACTCACTTAACAAAGCATACGAATGTACCGGTAGAGTTGATACACCGGCCCATCTACGTCGTTTAGTTGTCCCGTGGACAGCAATAATCTGGAAGATTTTAGTTGTCAAATCAGAATCGCTCCCATCCGACTGAGAATAAACTCCATTTTTAACCAGTTCACGGAGTTTGAGGATGATTCTGTAGCAGAAGTAAACGCAAAACTTATCATATAGATTGAGCATCACGCACAATTGATCAAAGCTGTCGTATTGCCATAGACTTTTCAGCCAGCTCCTTTCGAAAAGAAGCAAAAGACTCGAGTTTTGCTCTCATTAGAGCTCGTCAGTAGTGTATATCCTTACCACTGCCGTGACTAGAACCACGGTCACGTTTTTCATGACGCAACCGTGTCTACGACTGCACCACTGACCTCACATTAGGCACGACCGAATTGTCAAATGTGAACGCAAAACTTATCATTCTTCAATTTCTTCATATTACTGAACCTGTTCCCAGTAGTGTGAATGTCAACCAAATCTACGGAAGCAACTGTTGCAATAATATCCATAAGATAAGGACAACTTCAAACTTAAAAAACTGAATAGTACCTAAGTTGCAAACCCGCAAATGCAGGTCAAGTAATCAGTGATACCATTGGAAAGTTGATCGGATTTGATAAAACTGCTCCGACGTTTTTAAGCTACAGGCTCACTTAGACATCAGTACATGTTAGATAAATGGGGATAACAAACGCTTTAAATTTAGACTGATTGCCCGTCGCATGCTGTTTATGCTTTAACTTGTAACCGATGAGAATTGGATAATATGGGAACAGACGACTGTGAAAGGAAGATAAGCGCAGAGAAACAAATATTTCGTTTTTTGGGTATGGTAGTTTCCAATAAAAACAGCAGGTATCATCAATATCAAGGCGGCTGACTAGGTTTATTTCTGTGTTTTGTGAAGAGCCATTATTGTCTTGTAGTTGAATTCAATCTATACCATACCCTGATGTGAATGATATTTATATTTGAACGTCGCTTGTGTATTGTGACGTTTCGTATCATCAACATAAACGTCGTCTTCGTCATCATTATCGGAACAGAAACATCGTTAGTTGGTGTTAACATATAACTACTACACACTTGTGGCAGTGAAAGCGAACTGCGGCTTGAAGGTCGAAAAGAAGAAATGATACCAAATTCATTAAAAATATCACGTGGTGACAACTACTTAACATAAAGGTGCCTACAAATTACCAGTGTACAGTCGGTACAGTTTTACATGAGTAAGGCGGCTTATTTCACTGTTCTATGCTGCTACTTGTCATTACTTCACAAACGGCATAGTCGACCAACCACAACGGTCATGTCACCGCACGCTGTCAGTTGCCACACTTTTCACTGGTTCCAACCGGTGACCGAGCGAACTACTAGGGGTCAAGCCAGAGAAACGAACACAACCGACTGTTCTTAGCTTGTTGGTGGCGACCTAATATCACATGCATGAGTAGCGTCTGCTAACACTCTACCGCCGTTTTTGCGTTCACTTTCAATGATAACAGTTTGTCTTATCGAGAAATAAGAAGAATGAGTGGGTACTATACATTATTGCAACAATACGTGCGAACTGATTAGCTTGTTCGTGTGACGTGTATCAATGCACGTAAGTTAGAATGCGTTGTGTAACAGCTCAGACAATTCACTCGTAGTAATAAGATGACAAGCGGTAAAAAAACGCTTCTAACTATGACACATGAAATCGTGTGGAACAAAAATGGTACGGCAATCATTATTTACATCCGCACGATTAGGAGAAGGCAATCATTCATTATCTAGTTGCGTTCTGAATGAGAGCTGTTTATGGCAGACTCCTTCACTCACGCTATAGCGATAGGATCTAGGGTTATTTAAAAAATCCTAGCTAGGAATGGCGGTAGAAATGTTGGTTTGGTTGGCTGCATGCAATCCAGTTTGCCAAATGTCACCGTTTTCGCTGTCTTAGTGCATTCTCACTGTAATCAGTATTCTGCAAGATGGCCTGCTAAATTTAACACTATTTAGTTGTCAATCTATTAATCCCAGATGCATCACAGCATCCAGACAAAAGCAGCTGAGAGAAATTCATGAATTTTTCAGAGCACAGCTACGAATGTTGGTTACCAACATACCAAGTACACATACGCAACAAATTCTTTGCAGCCTGGAATTTTTGTTTACCTTGGAGTACACACATACACAGAGCGCACTTACACACAGAAGGGCTCACAAATCTAGTGATGTCAAATTTGGTATCACACGCTCTTCTCAGCGAAAATCTTACGCATTCGTGCACTCACATCCATCTGTAGGTGGTGGCTAGGTCGGTATGCAAGATTTAGTGATACACCGGCGAACAATGTATGGGCGTCATTGCGTGTGTAGGTACATGTGCAAGTGTGTTGTGGCATGATACTCTTAGGGTGTGCATGCGATACGTATCTCTGTAGTGGCATCATTATCGTCATCAACAACAATTTCAGTTCCTAGGGTCAGACGCTCGCTTCCTTGGCATCAGTTCACCCGAGCAGGCAGGCGGGCTGCCACACAGATGAATCGCTAGCTTTCCGGTTAGAGATCAGGCACGTATACAGATGTACATGTACAAATACTGCGACGTATAACGGAGTATTTCAGACTACACACCTTGCAATCGTGCAAACGTCAATCCAGTTAAATATTGTGTGGTTTGTTTGTAACAGAGCAAACCATTTTAAGCGAAATGGCACATGTATACACAACGGATGACTAACTGATGTGACCTGTGGTTCGATTGTGATATTCGTCAGACGGAGTGCCACCAGAAGTTTCAGTGTTGGATGAAATAGATTTTCAAATGCTTTGTCTACAGGACCTTTCACAAAAGTGGGACAGTATCAAATTTTGAGCCAACATCGCAGGTTGTGTTTTATTCATATAATTATCAGTCGGATTCCGGTTGAGAGCCGAAGCTCCGGTTCACTGCATCAGAAAAGCCGATGAGAACATAATGAGTGGAAACCTTTTTTAAAGTTTCCTTCTGCTGTTCGTTGCAAGAACTCCTATCAGCATCTCACTTTCTAATTTACCTAGTTGCAGCCGGTGAAAGCACATCCATTCTCTTCTGCTTTGAGCCGCAACTCTGGGTATACCGGCTCGGACCCCTGTTCATCCTGACAGTGGTCTACGAAGTTTTAGAGTACTAAACAAGTACAAATGCACATGTATGGTAGATACCTATCAATATTGCTCAGCAGGACGGTCAAGGTTTTTATAGCCCGTAACCTCGTCGTCTGTTGGCCGCTTTGTGGTTTCTTGCTACCGTCACCAACTGCATTGAACAACGCGGGGTGCGGCAGACTCTCCATCAACACACTTAGTACATGACACAACATTTCTCACACTTCTCAGATGCGCGTCAACGGACTCTCGAGTTGCTCGCACATTCAGACCATTCAATACAAGCTAACATTGTTTGGACGAAAGCTGACTTTGGGAAAGGATTAAGCGATAGTGGAACTTTTCACAGTCAAGACACGCGACAGTTATAGCTGATACACTTTCATGTTCAGGGTACCAACGGAATCATACTGCAGTGTAGTACGGACAGCCATTCAGCGTCAAGTTATGAACTCGAGAAAAATACGATAGATTAATGGGGTTTTAATTCGGCAAAGTCATTACTAGCCAGTGGTGTAATTGCCGCTACTGGGTATGCTGTTTCTCTTGCTACTTCGAATCTGAAAAGGGTCTGGATTTTTCGCAACTGGGTTTCTTCTCAATATTTGTCAATGCTTGTTTATCACAGAATCTGCCAACAGACTCCTTAGGAAACTGATAACTGGAACAGCGCCAATCATACAACAGTCTAAGGGTTATGTACATTATCATCAGCTATCACAATTTTTTTTTGAATTTTTATGGATAGACTAAGCGCATACTTTCGACGATTGACAATATTAACGCCAAAGGTGTCGTTGAAGGGCAGGTGCGATAAAACGCAGGTAAACCTAAAACGATAAGTCAATCTGGAATTGCACTAATCTACGTTAATTATAAGAGTTAGGTGCCTTAATCTTAGCATTTTGAACACATACTCTTAGGGGATTCGTGCATTTGATTTTCTTTTCTTTCCCTATCTTGCTTCTTATCATCAGGAAACAACTAACTCATCTGCTTATTCAACAGTTTCAATATAATTTAGTTTAATTCTATGGGTGGGCGTTCGAAAAGATACAAACACCGACTACCGTTTTATTATAGCAAAACTGAAATATTCCATCTAAGAAGAAATCACTGTTAGGAGGCGCATCTCCGAACGAAAGAACAAGGACGCATCACGCCACTTTGATCGGTCTGCCCAGTTTGGGTGGTATGGTCTTGAGTCGTGGTATAGTTCCACTCAGTCAGTCAGATTGCAGGTGTGCAGTGGAACGTCTGTAAGCTATCTGGGCTGTGGTTTCTGGAGTTATTTTCTGATCACCCTTATAATGTGATTTGTTCTGAAGTCGTGACTGCCATATGTGACTGTTTTATTTGATTTGCACTGCTTGTGTCGGTCATTTATTGTAATCGTTTCGTCCTGTAAACTTAGAGTCTATGTGACCTAATTTTGTCTCGATCTTTCAATAAACGGTGTTGCCGCGTCTATTCTAATTTCTCGGTTTTGGGTCTAGCGACTGAGAGCATAACCAAGGCGACGATCCAATAATCGCTGAAGAAAAAACATTGCCGTTCACAAAATGCTCTTGCAAACTATGGAGATATTTGCATTAGGTAGCTCCGCTGAGCAAAAGTATCTTTCGTGAACACAGTTTTGGGGTTGAAAGTGGGTTCAGTCCCTCGTCAGCTAGAAACGGTATGACAGGTATGACGAACTCAGCTTTCTCATGACAACAGATGAACAAGTTACATAGGCCCGTTCGTGATCTTTTTTCGCACAATGTTCAGGCAGGTTAAAATCTAGACTACACCGATTAACCTCCTGGTCTACAGCTTGTTCAGTAGTAGCTTTGTTCCATTTTTCGTGAATAATCACGTCATTCAAAAAATACAAAATACCCGTTTGTTTTGTACACAAATGCAAAATCAATAACGAGGACTTCGCAAAGACTCCACCTAACTGTTGTGATTACTTTTCATCTACCGGTATAGTGCAAATAGATCACAGTAAAGGTGAGTGCTAGTGGTGATTAAAGTTTTGCGTGGGTTTAGGCAGTGTGTTACGTGTAAAGTACACCCGATCCGAAGAACGCGATTTCATTCGTTTTTTAAAAATACAGAGAAATGTTTCATGTAAACCCGGAAAAACCACTGCTTACCAGGCATCCGCTTTGTCGATGGTTTCAGTGGTCCTCTTATTCTGGAATATGAGCCAGACGGAAGGGGCTTTAACTAACGTTGTTCGTTCATCATTCGTATCAAGTACTCAAATTCGTATTCAATAGGATTCAGCTATAACAGAGTATATTACTCCGGTATACGGCATTCAATTCTATAACATTACAATATACCGAAGAATCTATTGCAATTTTGTAGGTTAACTAATCGACCATTCTGTATCATAGTTCCAAAAACAGCCTACATAAATGAATGAACCGGCAAAACTCCATTCACTTGGCGCTTTGTACAACAATGTGTGCAGTGCACAGTTCTACAGCCTCAGACTTTGCACACACACACCAGTCATTGACTCATATAGAACAGTGCTGCAAGTTAAAAGCGTAGTTTTCGTTGTGAAGTTGAAGTCTGTACATATTCCATAGGCCAATTCTTTGCGGGTACTCTCTTCAAACTAGAATGTTGTTTACAATCAATCACCTTGACCGGAATTAGAAGTAGTTCTTACCTGAACAAGCCAATAGGAAGCCTAAATATTATCGAACCACTGAGGGTAATTACGGTGATAAGGACGTAGAAGTGAGATGAAGCAATCAGCTTTTGACTGAAAATAGTCAAAACGACTTCAACGCTATCGGACAACTTGGACATTACTCGTGTGCAGACGCTGGTGGGCTTTTGCCTACGTTAATTCGTTCTTGCCTAGTGTGAAGTCAATGATTCAGTGGTCCATACGACTGACTGCTGAAAACTTGGCCGGAATCCAACTCGTGGTGGAAAAGATACGCACTACTGACAAGGATTAACCAAAAAGAAATTCGAGTTCAGTACTCCTGTTTGAAAGTGTCCTGCTAGAAGCTCTACACCAGCACAAACGATGCAACCAGATGTGAATGACGTTCAATTTATAACAAACTGAATATGCTGGAAGACTGAAGAAACGTGTTCTTTTCCAATGGAAAATAATTCACAATGTACCACATGGTTCTGCTTATGGACACCAATTTTCCGACGAATCTATGGAAGATTGTCCAACTAGTTTTTTTGACTACATTGTTTCACAACGTTACGTGACATTTGCTTTTCTACGCGTACATATACACGGCGTAGAAAACGTAAACAATTTGTAGGGAAGTTCATAGGTAATCGAACTACCTTGCGCTTTTTCCTCACCTATACACGAGATCGCGTTATGTATCACGTGGGTTCCATTTGTCTGTTTTAGTTAACGGGACAACATGTGCACATATATGTACACAACTACAGCCGGCTTTGGGCTTGCCTAACTAATACTGAGGCTTTGCTAACCAAGGTTAATTCTGAAAGAAAAATATGTTTACAAAAACACTGGAATGGCTTGGGTTAGACAAAAAATCATAAACTATCCGAGTGTCCGTTGACCGTGGCAAGCGACTGTGCCGGTCAGTGTGTGCAATCAGCCGTCTGAGCAGTCGAAGTCCTCAAGTCGGTGAGGTACGCCTACCATGTTTATTTAATAAGGGATCCGAGTGTGTTTTACCAATGTCCACTGTGTTGTACAAACATATCGTGAATTATCCTACCCTCATAGTCGTGATGGATAATCGTCACTGTGTTGACTTCTCACCTGGCATTCAAAGCGTGTAACCTAACTACTACGGGTAATGGACCAACTCGTCGCATACCTATGTTCCTCACATGATTAGCCCACTTGATGTGAGCCAACTGATGAAGACAACGATGACCAAACACTACGTGTTTTTTCACACATATCGAAAACACGTCACGTCGTATCGTGGGCTAGATCACACAAAAGCAATAGGCACCCCCAACGACTACCATACGTACTTCATCGTCACATGTAACATTGGTAAGTAAAACAAATTCTGCTTTCTTTATTAATGCGACTAATCTTGTTGGTGGTATGTAGTGTAAATGATATAAAACAACATGGTTCACATGCGCAAAACGACTATCTACCGTCCACTAACGTAAGGATGGAGACACCTTAAGATTGAAGCAATAATTTGTGCATTAAAGATGCGAAATGCATCCCATACAGGTCAGCCTGGTAATTCAAATTAACTTAACGTTTTGCAACCTAATGTCTGACGAAATAGAATTTTGATCTACAGGATCTTGTTACTCGGTAATCCGACCACTCCTTATCATCATCGTTGTTCGGACACAACCTTAGTACCAGTTGCACTGTAATTCATGATTCATAAGATCATTAGTAGCGATGACACAACGTGAACCGTCTGATCAAAGTTGCATCACATATTCAAACGTTGTGACACATTTAACAATAAGGATTAAGCTTCCCATTGTGTACATATTTAAGCCCAGAGGCATATCGAGCGAATGTCACACTAAGAACTGACATGTGGGTCAGTAGCAATGATAACATCTGCACTGATCGTAAAGACTGCGTGAACAAAGTAAACGGATACCAGAGTTTCGATTGCCTCACACCGGTTCCGACCTCAGACATGGTCCAGAACAAGCCGGTCGGCCAACGCACACGATCGATTGTATAAACAAAACGTGGTTGCAACCGCGAAATATCGACAAGCTAGAATAGTCAGTAGCGATGACAACTACTTGACAAACGTGTATACGTTATCCGAGTGGCCTTGGTTAGATGTCAACACGTATTGTTTGTACCAGCCGGTTCAGTAATAAAAGAGAACACTTTTTATTCACTCATTCATAACGGTCTGGAGCTTGACCTGAAGGTACTTTACATAGGGACAAAGCTAACCATAACTAGTACTGAATGAACCTGAATAGAAATTTATTAAAAAAAGGATAGAAGCTGACAAACGAGGCCGAACGAGAGGATTGTAAATGTCACGAATGCAGGTATCCTATCGATCGTGGCACGCTATCTTCTCGGATAGCATTTCTAGCTAGCAGTCTGCGTGGTCATGAAGAACGCAACCTGACCGGCGACAAACAACCAATCTACTCAACGGAACAGTCATTTTTTTGTCGTTACTTGACTATCACATGACCTTACCTAACTGCTGATGATCCCAGTAAATCTTGTCTCGTGCCGAAAACGTTCAGCTGGTATGCGGAATCATCATCACCATCACAGACAGCAATACATCAGTGGTTCACACCGATGCTTAACTGCCACACAACCATGAGGGAAAATAAGAAAGAAAAAACCTATATGAGAAGAGAGTAAAAAGTAAAGGGAGGGGAATGGACCTAACTACTAAAAATAGCTACTTCTATAGTCAAACATAAAGCATCAAGGCGCCTACACCTTGCAAACAAACAACAGAGCTGTAAGTGAAGTTAAGGCGTCATCAGCAAGACAGCTCCCTCACGGCTTTCACTGCCTCGCGTCATTAAGTGCACTCACTTCACAGACAACTCGGACAAACAACGACAACATTCACGCCACTGAGCTCAGTTAGTCGCCATCTCCCCTAACGACTCGAGCCACTGACTCTACGAGTCGCGAGGGCCCCAGACTGGAAGACGAACCTGACCTACAGCGGCCAACCTCTTTGTGAACGATTTCATTTGTCTACGCCAGGTCATCATCTGTCCACCTCGCACCTTACGCCAGTCAGCCGAAGCGTCGGCAAACACTGTTCAATGTGGCAAACGATTGGCTGGCATCTTTAGTACATGGCCTAACCGTCTAAGTCTGTACGGATGTAGTAATTGAATAAAAGAACTCGTTTGCCAATCACTGTCAAAAACCCACTTCCTAACCTCCTCTCTGCTGAGTCGTTGGTGCAACCCGATACGAGCGACTGGACGCAGACATCAGTGATCGAATATCTGAATGCGGTTCACGTT